>JAQFVV010012485.1:4277141-4549641 GCA_028023455.1 Epiperipatus broadwayi | reverse complement strand
TTTCAATAATCTCTCTATATATACATACTTTTTTTATTATCATCTAGTGATTTAATAATTTTGTCTACAATTTGGCAAACAAACATTGACCATAAAGATTACTATTTGTTTGATTCCATTCTGGAATAAATTGCTTTTGATATTTATGAGATTGGACTCTTTAGTTGTTGCTATTAAGAATTTGTTAAACTTATCGTAGGAAAAAGGAATCAGAGAGATTCTATTAACATTTTCTTTGAAATATCCAGTATATAAACAGCCAGATTTTTTAAATTGCATCTTTGAGTAGGCAAGTGTTCAACTATAAGAATGTGAATTCCAAGATTGATTAGACTAAATGATCTAATGTCAGTAAATCAGCAGGTAATGATGAATCTTTTTTTTTTTTTGTAAAATAAAAATCAGGGTTAGTCTCTGTATCAGGGCTAGTCTTTAGTCTCATCTCCTTGAGGGAATGTTTCTTCTTGCTGATATCATAAAATAAATTCCATCCATTTTAAAGATTAATAATTTACTGGATCCTCATTTGCATAAACCAAAGGTTATTTTGTCCTACATATAAGAAGTTATAGAAAAATCTGGAAGAGGTGAATACAATCAGTTTATTTTGGGAGGTTTGTAAATACTGCATACATAAAAATTATCTATCCAAATAGTGATTGCAATATTGTTTGAATTATTTTTAATAAAAGTTATCAACAAAAAAAAAAGTTGTTTACTTTGCATGGTGGTTTGAAATAAAAGTAACCCTACCATATTTAAAATGCATATCATTAAGAACTACACTTTATTAGAAGAATGATGAGTCTCCTGAGGTATAAAAACATCAAAGTTGAATTGAACAATTACTTTGTAGAGGCTCTCCATTTTTGATTTTGATATATACTCAGTGCTATTTTAGAGTAATTTTTGTATTTCCTAGGTGAAGAGAAAATTGCTTTGTGGAAGATTTACCTGGCATTTAAATTGTTCTATGATTATCCATATCATGTAGTCATTTTTCTTTTAAGCCTATGACTCTAATATCTGTTATTCTTGCATAGCTATCCCCATATCACCAGTCCAGAGTTCCCATTACTAGTTTTAAAGGTGTTTTCGCAAATTGCCAATTTAATCAGAACTTCATCAAGGTAATGATTTATTTTACAATTAGGATCACTAGATATCCTTATGAGCTAATGATTAATTCAGAGGATATTGTGTGGGGGCATATATATTGAGCTGAAATAATGTATCACTTGTTTAAAAAGTATACAGCTTGCAATTTACTTTATTAAGAAATGCACTGAAATGCTTTCTTATGCATATCTTATATGATGTGAGGTGTTTAATGATAATTCCACTCAAATTATTCTCAAGATTCTTGTGACATTTATTAAACTGACTAAAAATTTACACTCACAAATTTTACAATAAATTTATTATAGCGAAGCATAATATTTTATATATATTAAGACTGAAATAATGTCCCCCCCCCCGCACACACACCAATTATTTTGTGACATAGCTTATGGACTGAAAACTGTTATGCAAGTGTAATAAAGTATTCATCCTCTAATAGACTTTTTTAATACATATACTGAAATGCAATCATAAATTAATTCAGCATAGAATTAAGATTGGTGTAATGCACGCGCACCTATAGACGAAATAAAATTCTTATTCTGGAAGATTATATGCGTATTTAAAATTTATAGGATTCTAGCTTCTTTTGTTATCCAACTTTTTAATTCCAATCTCTCCTCTGTTTTCAATCCTCTTTGTTCTTTTATAATGTTTTCAGTTGATTTTATTTTTTAGATATGGCTGATTGTGTTGAGATATGCTTGATTGTGTTGCGGCTAGCTTCTCAGGAAGTAACTTCCTATTGTCATAATAATAATAAAATGATTATGACGCTTATAAAAGTACACAAAAATTATAAAAATATTTAAATTATACATAAGTATTTTGATCTATAAAAGCTTTTATTTAAAAAATAAAATAAAAACAATCTGTATATATGTATTCTAATTTTATTTTTCACAAATAACAATTTAAAAACAACAACAACATAGGAATAAAGATTTTTTAATTCGTAAAAATACTTATTGTTTTACGCTGAATTTCTCAAATAAATATTTTAATTTAAAAAAATCACATACGTATTAAATTATAGTACCTAAACGTAAATTATTTACCCGTTTGTAGCTAATAAACAGAATTTAGCTAAACTGTAAGCCCCCTAGCGAGCAAAAAAATATTTGTTTTCTAGAGTTTGTTAAAAATTATATGTTACATACGAAAAGATAGAAATTTTTAAAAAAATAATAATGGTAGAATAATGTAAAATGATTTTAGCAGCGAGTGGAAGTAGTAATAACAATTAAAAGAAAAAAAGTAGAATATGATAAAAGTTGTATTAGCATCTCTATGTATTATGCATGTATTATTTGCATATGTATTATTTGTGCTTCCAACTCACACCAGTGAAGCTATTATTTTAATTGTGTTAATTCTGGTTTAGTGCTTTTGGGGCATATTTGCTCCCATATTAATAATCTATGTCACTCTTCCTTCTGTGTTATCGTTGGCGTATGCAAATGTATGCAAATTATTTAACCAGTCCATTTTTTTGGAAATCGAGAAGCAGGAATCACGTCAGTTAGTAGCCTTTGGATCATTGCAATGAAGTATGCTTCTTTTATTTTGCGTTTGGCATCATTTCTCTCCAAGCACATGATTTTGGCATTGGTGGATTTGAATCTGTGATTAGATGTTTTTGGTGTTTTAGGAATATTGAACTGCCTTCGTTCATGATCTATTATATATGTACACATGTTGAGCTATTCTAGTGGCAAGAGTTGCCTGAGTTTCCCCATAGTTTGTAGCCCCACAGCCAGCTTGGGTACCACCTGGGGTGTTTGGTCTGGATTGATTTTATCTTTGGAGTTGTTAATAAATCTGTTAGTAGCTAGGGGGTTTGAAAACCTACTTTAAATTGTTTGGATAGGTTTTTAACTAGGTCTTTGGCCACTTTGGGTACGTATGGTAATACTGCATGGCTTATCCTCTTCACACTTGTTATTTGTTAATTTTTGGTGAAACTGCTTGATCCTCTCTGCTATTGTTTGTATTTGAATCTCGTGCTTATCAAGTCTCTGATATAGCATGCTATATTGTTTTTCCTATCTGCTTCAAACTTACTCAAATGATGATTTCTAAATAAGAATGCTGATAGTCCTGCCAATTTATGTGCCTTAGATGTGTTTAAATTCAGATATGTGTAAGCTCTGATTTCCAATGGCTTAATGATCATTCTGTAATTGAGTCTTTCTCCATCTCTTTGCATCTGTAAATCTAAACATCTCACTTCCCTTATCTTGTTTTCCCATGTGCTATTTAGTGCTAGTTTTGTAAGTTCTTGAAGGTCATTTTGGATATTCACAAGTATGTTTTCAAGTGCTGCTATAAATAAATCATCCACATATAAATAAATAAAAAAATTCAAATGATTTATAGCTTAGGAGTTTATAAAAAGTTTAGGTACCGGAAGTTACAGAATTGGAATTGTGATTCATATACCTCAAGCTACAGTGTCTGCCATCCCACCACAGCACTTGAACATTGCATTTAGTCACTAATTTGATTCAGTTCTGATAACATCAGGTTTATTATAGATGTTGCTACATTTGCTTGTTCAAATAATTTGTCCATTAGCAAATGAATTTTTTCAAAATGTAAAGAAATATGGATCAATTTCTAATTGATGAAATGAAAAAAAAAATCTCAGATTATTAATTAGCTAACTGAATGAAATATTTATACAGATTGCACTATATTATCAAAGTTCATCTGGTATTTTTGAACCGCAAATATCATCACCACTTTTATTGCAAACAAACAAAAAAAAAACAATAATCAGAAAGACAATAAATAAACTGCTAGAAAATAAAGAAACAAAACATCGAAGCCAGAATTGCTATGAATATAATTAATGAATGGAAATGGGATATATAACAGTCAATCCTATTGGCAGAATTAGTACAGAAAGATGACCAGTGGCATGAGAAGCTCACGATGATTGAATCCTGCAATAACAACTAAAAAGATTGATATTATTAAGCTTAAAACAAACTGAAAGAAAAAAAGGCAAGAATAATGATCATCAATTCAGTCATAATTACTACTACCACTGAATATGTAAGATATGAAAACTAATTGAATTCATGTTTTAATGATTTTAATATAACATTTCAACTACAATTAATGTTAATAGACTTATTAATAATTTTTAGTGCAGTATTATTAAACTTGATAAATCACTTATAATTTATGCTGTGGAATGAGATGCCCACAACTGGTAATAGTGAAAACATTATATAAGACATATTTATTTAATTAACATATAAAATGTGTACTTATGATTTATTTTAAAATTGATTTTTATCCAAAAAGAATATCTGGGTTACTTCTTACAAGTCATATCACCACTTTAAAGCTATGATGCATGATTATTGGCCTTCCTTCAACATTATCATCTGTTGTTTATTTGCAAACAAATATATTTTTCTTTAAAATTATTTTATGAACTTTTTGATAGAATAATATTATTCTTCAAAGATTTTATATAATTTCATTCTATTAGAGACTGGAAACAGCCTTTGTCCATCCATGTATTGCTGAAGTCCATTAGATAAGAACAACAATTTGTTTAACAAACAGCCTGAGCAGAGCAAAGACCTCAGCAATAATCACCCATAGGGATATAGAGAAGGAAAATACAGTGCTTATGAGACTTGTCACTTGTTGGATATGAGGGTTTGAGCACCTTTCCTTGTTTCTATACTTTAGCTAAAGATAGATAAATATCTATTTACTGACTAATGTTAGATGATTAGTTGGATTAGTTATAGGTGAAACTCTAAGAGAAAAAACCCAAGCTTCTTGAAAACAATTGCATTTGGCCTGGATTTGAACCTGGGAACATGGCATGTGAATGGAATACTGTGCATCATTAGTTTCTTTCATGCTATTGCATATTTGCAAATATCCATAATATAATCACATGGCTGATAAATTGTAAAAGATATCAAAAATATGCTTAAATATTTCACTATAGTTGCCATAGAGACAACAAATACTATCCATTGAGTGATAACATTTTTCAAGAATATGCTCGCTGATAATTTTGCCAGCACAAACTTAATCAAAATGTTTCATCATTAATCTATCTAGGATGTCATCTTTTTGTTATCTTCAATGTGTTAGCTATAGAGCGATGATAACTTTTTCAGAACATGCATCAAGTCTTAACTATTAATATTTTTGTTATCTTTAATGTATAATTAATATTGGCATCATCATCATTAATCATTTTGCCATCTTCTATATATATTTAATCGCTTCTAATATGTATAGAAATGTATATTTAAATTTTAGAATATCAGTATACTTAAAATAATACTGAATATAGGAAGATATTAATACTAATGATTTACTGTGATTGAAAAGATAAAATTGTGATCAAACAAATTTAGCTTATTTCATATATTCACAGGAATTATTGACATGCTTCTATGGCTCACAAATAGGCTGAGACATTTTTGTCAATTTGATTCAATGATGGGTCATAACAAATTGCCAACCCTTTGCAAATATTTACTATCTTTATTTTTGATCTTAAAAAAGAAATATTGAATGAAATAGTGTTGGTCGTTCAGTCTCTAATCTGTTTTGAAAGATATGACAGTTTATCTTAAAATGTACTAGATAATACCAATAAAGTATGAAAGCAATGATTTTTCTATTGCTGGTTAATCAGTCACAAATCCTTAGTAACTTTCTTTTTAAATTGTAGATGTCTTAAGTGTTTAATCAGTGATAACAGTGTCAAAATAGTATTTAGCAACAGTTATAATGAATTATATTGAAGCATTTGTAACATTTTCATTAGAAAAGAATGCTACTTTTTCATCTTGATTATTCTGATTCTCATTTTTCTTTTACAATTTCATTTTCTATTATTTTTTAATCTTTTATAATTCAGTTAATCATCATATAGGCTCTGATCTACTATATGTAAAACAAGTTAATGTCCCACTTTATATGATTATGGTCACTGAGATTATAGCTATGTTAGAGACATCATACCAATTTTTTGCCTGGGTACACTTTAATCTTACAAATTCTGACATGTGATATATATTTTTTAACTTTTAAATAAACATTATATAAGTTTTAAGTAGAATTTAAAAATCGCATTGATAGTCAAGTAAGAACAATAAATGAGCTTAGAAATATTTTTTAATGCAAATCAAAAAGTATATTCCATCTAACAAAATGTTAGAATTATATATTCATTGATTCCATCCACATTATTATCATTAATCATTGTATCAAATAATATAATTAAATGTTCAAAGAAAAGGAATCATTAAAAAAATTAAGCATAATGACTCCAAATTTAATATGATTTAGCATGTGTATCTAAGATTCACAGATGTTTCTTTAGAATTATTACTGAATGTTAAATTCTGGATTAAATTACTTTAAAGATTATATAAAACCACAGGAAAACCATGGTGATAATGATCACATTTTTAGAGTTTGATCCTAATATTCATTACCTTGAGAAAGAATTTGGAAATAGCAAATCTCTTAATAGAAATGGCGTTCATTATTAAGATTTTATATCAAAATTGATTGTTTTATATTTTTATCTTTGGAAATTAAGACTGATTAGTAAAATTATCTATTTCGTTAAAATTTCCCCCAAAAGATCTAACTGGATTTTCTTAATCTTGTTACATACCTGCTAATTGTAGGGAATGAGTTTGTAAAGAAATTTTCTCAAAATTTATCAAATTTTGTAATGTTATAGGTAATTATTTTCTTTATATATATTTCATCAACTTTTTGGGAATTTTTAATTGTACTTTGTTCAGATGAACACATATTCTCTGACTGTTTTGATCAGTTATGAATGAAGTTTGCTTCTGATACCAAAATATCAGATTTTAAAATCAATTAGTTGTGGATTTTTGGTAGAATATATCTGTCCCTAACCTTTTATGAAGTTTTGATTTTAAATTTTCACCTATCAGGAAAAGGATTGATGAATTTGAAATTCATAAATTTCCAAATTGAAAATTTAAGGAGATGGCACTCTTAATTCTTTGTTTTCTGACATGCCCCCATTTGAAAACATGATCTCCATCAGAGAGTTTTCTTATTTCAGAATTTATAAATTTTGCAATAAAACTTATTTAAGTCAGGTTTTTTTTAATGAAGAAATTGAGATTATTAGTAATTTTTTTATTAGTCATTTATTAGCTTAGAGATTAGACTACAGAAATATTATTCATTAATTGGAGATATGGTGATTTCTATTTTAAAGAATCCAATTCAATATACAATAGTTAATAAATGTCATGACCAATATTGTGAATGGATAAAAAGTATCTGGATATTCTCCCCATGTGACAGTTAAAAGATTCTTACCAAGATCTACAGTTAATAGACCATTAAAATTGTTCAATAAAATTTCAGTGCGCGTGCGCACACACACATAGTTATTTTCAGTCAGTCATTGTTTTGAAGTCTTCCTAAAATTCCCTTTCCACTTTAGTATTAAGAATTGGAAAGAACTCTCACACAGATTACACAAATGTACACGAGTTAAATATTTCTGGATAAATTTTCAAGTGAGAAAAATGTATAAAAAAAGTTCCAATTTATATATGTGAAGGCCCAAGCATCATGTGACTTTCTGAACAATTGTATGCTTTTTTTTTTTTTAGAAGACCCACCTATAAAAGTCAGAGGTGTGTAAATGAGTTGCTTTTATTATAAAGCAAGTACTATTATCATGTTGTAATAATTATTGTAACAATAGAATGATGAGTTCAAAAATAATGCCCCCACTTTGATTAATTAATGTTAATTGTACTCAGCTTAGTACTTTGATGCTCCAATATTATATGACCTCCTAAGTAACTGATTATACAGTCATATATCAGATATCAGAATTATTATATTAATGCCATGTCCATTGTTTTCCATTGACCTGAATTATTTTTACAATAAAAAAGAAAGTAGACAGTTTATGGAGTTTTTATTTTCTATTTTATCAAATTTCATCATCATCATCGATAATTAATTATTTGCCAAAAGAAGTGGATTTATCATTCTCATCAACATTTTTTAGGCTTTAATTATACATAGTTTAATTTTTGACTTTGTTACTGTATTTATAGAGGATATGAACCCAAACTTTCAAGCTCTCTTCAGCTACCCACTCTATCTCATACAACTAATATACATGATTACACACATATGAAAAAGATAACTGATTAACAATCCAGCACTCATCAGTTGGTTCATATCATCATCTCCCACACATATGTATATAACCAGTGCTCAGTTTATGTTAAAGAGAAAATCTTCAAACTTTATTGGGAGATGATGATCTGGACCAACTGATGAGTGCTGGTTCGGCATGAAATACGTATGTTGGTGATCATTTATTTTTTTCACATCTGCATGGCCATGTATATTGGTTTTATGAGATAGAGTGGATAGTTGAAGGGAGATTGAAAGTCTGTGTTCAAATTCCCTATAATTACAATTAAACTCTAGATATATGAAGTATGCCTGTGTTTCAAATATGACTTTGTTATCGTACATTATTTTTAGATATGCATGTATCTATGCATAAGTGTGCGCGTGTGTGGATACGGTCGTGAAACTTGTGGCCATTGACAATTCGGAGTTTACTATTTTGAAAATAATGTTACCTTTGAATTGATCTATTTAATGACATTTTAAATTAAAATGTTATACAATAATATAATTGTTTTTAAAATAAGTAAGTTCAAAATTATACTGTATGCACTATATTTTTTTTATAATAAATATTTGATTTATTATCGAGATTTAACGTTGTATTAAAAAAAAAAAAAAAATCCATTGTTTAATTTTTATCTTACCTTACTGTTTTGGAAGAAGAAGGTTATTTGTGACGTGAGATGTCCTTTTGACATTATCTTTCACTACTAAAACTGCCACCTGAATTAGTATTCTAATCTAAAGACTTGATACAATTGTGTCTTTCCGGTGTTGGTATTTCCTGGAGTCGTTTAATGGCTAATGACATCAGTGGGCAGACATGTCAAGCATGGTCATTCATAAGTTGGTTTGTTATGAGGAAACTGTGAATTGTTTGCGATTGACTGCTTTGACAGATACTTTGTTTTTGAAACTGTCTTGACAGATTAACTACAATCTTGAGTTAACTTTTTGCTGTGATATCTCTCAGATTAACTCTTTAGTCTGTCTGTAAAGCATGAGAGCCAATGACCATTTGAAAACAGTTTATTAGTAAGCAATTATGTAAGGTACTTACTTATAAATGATTTTCTTTTCTTTCAAGTACCTTCTAAAAAAAGCTTTTAAATGTAAAATATTATAGAATTAAAATGATAAAAATAAGATAAAGGATAACTATCTTTCAAAATGCCTTCCTGATTTCTCTTTTTGCAGATGTCACTGTAATCTAGGGAACTTTTGCTAGAATTGTAGCTCATTTGTTTTAATCTTGGATTAGACATTTAAAAGAGAGGGAGTGTTTGACGTGTGTGCATATATATAGCGATTTACATTCCAAACCATACTATAGATTATTACAGACTTTATTACACAGTTATACTAAAAAATATTTTTTGCATAAATCTTTTTTCAATACAAGAAATAAATCATCATAACCAGAACTGGTATACCGTTGTGCAAGCTAGAGTGTAGAACTCGGTGAGGGGCACAGTACCGAATTTAAAGATCGTAGTTTTATACAAATTAGTTGTTTTTATAAAAGAAAATGCATTTTGTGTTTTTAATCCACCACCCGCCCCCCTTCCAATATCTGTTTTAAAGATCGAAGTTGGCAAAAGGTATAAAATAATTTATTGCTAATCCTGATCATAGCTTTCCTGAGACAGGTTGCATACATTCTTAAAAAAATATTTTCATATTTCTCTAACAGTCTGCTTTAAAAAAAGTATTTTTTTTGTCTTTCTGTAAAGTCTCCAAGGTGACCATTTTTATTCTATTTCCCCTTTTTTTTTTTAATTATTTGATGATATAAGGCTTTTTTTTTGTCAACAATATCTCTTAATAACTCTGTAGGGTGAAGGTGTAAACCATGACTCCAAGCTGCTGCACAACAGTCATTTGACCAACCGGTCTTTACTGAAATCTTTACTTTATACCAGCTTAATTTTTGCGACTTATTGTAAGTTATAGTAAATAATAATAAATGCAAGATAGCAAGCAGTGCTTATTAAATCCCTATTCTATGCTATCCTATCCAATATTCCCAGATTAGTTTCAAGCTTACCGCTTTCATTAATAAGGAGCTTTGGATCTTGAATTAGTGCACCTAGACCTTTAGAATCGAATGTACTTTCTTTCCAGCACCCATCATTTATCGTTGTTATACTATCAAGCTCTCAGTGAAAACTAAATAATATATAAATGCATTCAATCTAAGCCAACTTGCTTGCTTTAATTTTTTAAATAATTATGGGCATCTCTACCCTGTAACCAGGATTTGGTATCATCTAATATCCAAAGAACTTCACTGATGAAAGCAATAAGCTTGAAACAAGTTTGTAGATATTGGATAAGTCAGCACAGGATAAGGATTTAATAAACTTTACCACCCTGCATCTATTATTATTTACTAAAACTTAAATTAAGTGGCATAGAGATATGAAAATTTATGTTGCTATAACAGCAATATGATAAGCTAAAGTATGTGATGGAGTCAGATAACATTTTATTAGTTTAAATCTCAACCTTTAATAATAATAAAAATCCCAAATACCCATTTACCACCCAATATTTAGATGGTCAGGTGTATTGTCTAGGAACTGGCTATCTAGAAAATAGTCTAGTTATTTTGTAGAAATCCATAGCTGTTTTTTTAAAAAAATGTTTTGTGTGTACATGGCCCAACAGGCTGATTTACTAGTCACTATACCATTATTCTTAATTCTTAATCTCATTCACTTAGATTATTTTAGATTATTCTTCAGATGAAATATTTAATCACTCTTTTTTTTAAAAGTCTACTCTTTTTTGGTCCATAGTATTTACATATGTTATTGTTAAAATTAGTTAGTTATATATCCCTCAATTTTTATTTGCTGATGACATTAAAAAAATTTTGAAACACATTTTTTCTTATTCTGAGAGCATTGACTAGACTAGTCTAGTCTAGTCAAATATATATGAATCTTCAATATAAAATTAGAAAAAGAATTAAATTCATGACATCTAGTCTTGCATTGGTGGTCGAGAGATCAGCGCGACTGCCTTGCACTTGCAGGCAGTTGCCCGGGTTGCGGGTTCGCATCCCGGCCGATGCTATGACACTTTAAAATATATATATATAATAATTCGATCTTAATGCAGTTGTGTAAAATTTAAATGAGCATATATAATGTCATCTGGAATTAAAAAAGGATTTTTTTTAAAATGAAAAACAGATTCTATTTTTACTGCTAATTAAACAAATAATATTTTATACTGTCAATTCTATATCTGGTTTAAAACACTAAAATAGATTAACTCAATTTATGAGTGAAATTAAAAACAAGCATTAAAAAATAAAATTGTCAAATAATTTCAAGTGTTGTTTTGAAAAAGCTAATAAGAAAAACAAAGATACTTTAAGAAGTGTTAGATTGTTAAGAAACAACTGATGTTAATAAGATGCATACACAAAATTTTGATTTTTTTTTTTTTTTTTAAATCTGATTAAGAAATTTTTTAATACACTTGGAAAGTGAATAAATAAATCTGACTCTATAAAAAAATGTAAATATTGTAGAGAAGATTAAATCTAGGAAAGAAAGGATTCTATTTATAAAATGCTTAAGATATATCTAGTAGAGTCTGCTTACAAATTTGAGTCATCTCAATTTAATAAATTTATTATTAAAAAAAAATCCACCATTTAATGCATATGAATAAAAATTATTTTTAAAAAAAATAATAATTGAAAGGTTTATTGCCCAGGGGTGCATAAGAAATTTTAGGCACTGGAAATGGACCTACACTGTATAGACTTTGAACCCCAGAATGTAACACTCCACCACATGCAGGGTTATGAAAATTTTGGATAATAAATATAGAAATAATTTATACATAATGCAAACATTGCAAATGAACACAAAGGTTTAGCAGACATCATCTTCAAGAGTTTTTGTATTATTATTATTAACCATTAATTCAGTTTTCTTTATTACTATTTTATTACATGAAATGTGTGATTTAATACATAAATATTAAGAAGATGTGGGGGAAAAAGGGGGTTAAAATTTCAAGATGCATCAAGTTTGTTAATTGCAGTTTAAAAATGTTAGACTTTATGTATGACCCATGACTTTTCACTAAGAGTTTTTAAACATTGAAATGCGGATTAAGTGTGTGGGTAATGCAGAATGGCAAACTGTCCTTAAGAAGATAAAGTAAGTCTCAGTAGCAATGTTATGCAATTGTTATCAGATAGATAGGTTCTTCTTTATAAGAAACTTTATTGTCTGAAATGAAAGTGCACAAAATGATATTGATAAGATCATAAGCACATTTATCAGCTAGAAACAGATAGGCTGTCTACAAAAACTGAAATTTAATACAAATTACAGATTTTTGTGAGTATTGTGAAGTATGCTTTTTATATGAATTGAAATGGGGAAAAACAACTTCATGGTGGGCTTTTATTATTTTAAAATAATTTTATTGAGGTATTATATATGATTACAAACTAAGAGCTAAAGATTCCTGTATTGATTCTTGGGGAGGGATAAATGCCAAGTTACCACCCCCTTCTTCAGGTTAGAAAAACGAATGTATTGATACGTATTTATATTGTGAAATTTGTAATGAAAAAGATAATCAATAAAACCCTACTTTCCCAAAAAAAATAAAATTTGAATAATGTAAAAAAAAAAAAAAAGAAGCCATAAAATGGACATATACAAATCAATATTTATCATTAATAAAGGGTACTAGTCAAAAATTAATCTTATAATTTGTTTAATACTACTACTATTCGATCTTCACTGATTGACATTTCTAAAATAGAATAGTAGAATGTATTGCTATTATTAGTAATACAAAGTGAAATTTATTGAAATCATTTAATAACAGAAACACAATAAAGTGAAGAAGTATATTTTGATTCCTTAGAATTGGAATACTGTTATAATCATATTGTAAAAGAAATAGTTATACAAATGTAGATACCGAGACATCCAGGTATGACCTTTTTTGATCACTGCACTAATCAGCTGTTTTTGAGAACTTAGAGGTTGGATTTTAACTGTGGTAAAAAGTAATCATTTCTATTCTTATAATTTTTCTATTATCCACAATTTTGATATTTTCTTCAGTGATCTTTTTTTTTTCTACCATAGTAGGGTTGCCATTTTAATATATTTTTTGGCCCATCATGATTCCCATCCATGTTACAAACATTTTAGTCATTGCCTTTTCATTTCATTTACTATAATTTTTTTTTTATCTTATTGTCTGTTTGCAAGTTTTTTTTTTTAAGTTTCCAATCACTGATGATCTTTTCTTATTTTCTATACCCTTCTTTCACAATATAAATTTAAATTGTGTGCAATTTAGTGAATAATTTTAGTCTTCATCTTCATTAGACATTACTTATTTTTCAATATTGTTTCCCATATTTCATTTCTAAATTACTCTTCTTGTTTATGAAGAACGTTAAAAAAAGATTTTGCGGGCAATGACCTTTTTATCTATTTATATTTTAAAAAACCGTTTAAGTATGACAACGAGAGTGAACTTTTTACCTAATATAACTGTTTTACCTGTAAAGCTTAGAGATGGATGAGGGATTTGATCCCCCCCTCCTATCATCAAATTAAGAATGTTTTCATTGAGGATATATAAACCAGGAAATAAAATAAAAATCCTAATATATGTATTTATTGTTTCTATACACTTGAATTTTCTAACTCATTATGTATGTGCTATTTTTTTCGAATATGTTAACATGCATAAATCATTATAGTAGTCACATTTTGAAATAAAGATTGTAAAATAAAATATTTAGAATTAGGCAACAAGGTGAAAATTTTCGAAATGAAACTATTAAAAGTCAAGTGAACTGATCAAAGATAAATTAGTTTATACAGTTATTATAAAACTCATCCTTAACATTATTTTTGCTTCTCTCTTTTATACATATGAGATCAGCCTTACTTGGTACTAGTGGCTAGTTATGGTAATGCTATTTTTATAAATCTTAGTGTTTAGCAGTCGATTATTTTTTCCAAATTTTAACTGAGATACGAGTTATATTGTTACCTCAAAACATCTAGGTTATTATTTACAAATCATTTTAAAAATCCAACAGCAGGTCTCTTAACTCTTCCCTAAAGTTTTTTTTTTTTGTAAGACTTAATAATCAATGAAAGGTTTAGTTTTGTAATATCGATATCCCCATACTGTTTTCTCTCTCTTACCTTCATTATTGAGAACTTAACATTCAAAGTTGGAACTAATTTATCTATCTAGCAACTACTATTAAAATAGATTTGCTAATAATGTAGTAGGGTGAGCAGGGGACAGCTTGTGGCTCATTCTGCAAATAGCATGCATTAGTATGTGGAACAAATGCCTCCGCATAGAGGCCAGAGTTCATTTTTACGAATTTCTGCTCAGACAGCTGATTATAAAATTAATCCAATTAAACTATTAATGTGATATTACAGGGGTTAGACACAAGATCAAATAGAGATGAGGGTTCTATGATCTTGAAATGAAAAACAACTAAATGATGTCGCTTAACCATAGAATACCTCAAGTGCCAGGTATTCTCTTTGCAGATCAGTATTCAACTAGGAAATTAATAAAGTTACTGCTATTTAAAATTCTAAAATTGATATCCTATAAAAATTATTAACATGCTGTTGATTAATCCTATCTCAGGAGACTCGTCATTATTTTAATAATGCATGTCTTCTTAAAATTCCTGGATTTACATTGATTATTGATCAAATGCCTTCTAAACATGGTATAACTACTTTTGTTTTAAATCATCTTGTAAAAGCATACAACTTCTATTGAAAGCAGCTTAAATTATATGGCAATCACCATATAATTTTTATATTATGCAATATTTATCCTCTTAATACAAATTCTATTATCCTTATCTTTTAGGTCATCCTATACCTTTTATATAAACAAAATATATGCATAACTGTTTTAGATGTAAGCATTATACTATAAGATTAGCAAAATATGCTTAGTGCACTGTTGACTACTTAATCATAATAGTCATAATCATGGCATTGATAGTGAAGAGAAAATTGTGGCATTTATTAAAGATGAAATATAATAGAGAATTTGCATATTTGAATACCAAATAAGTTATTTATATTGGCCATTTTTTTGAAAGGGGGATGCAGTAATTTTTTTTTGTTAATTGTTTGTTTATTTCTGTTAATGTGCCAGGACTCTTTCACTTAGGAATATGTAAATGAAGATTAAATAAGTTGTCAAATTTTAAAAGGAATGGATTTAAATAAAATACACTTCCCTACAATGCCAAGCAAAAAGGAACATTTCATTCAGGCAGATGGGTAACATAAACAATTTCTGATTAATATTCTGCTCTAATAAAAAATGATTTAATATTACCTTCAGAATTACTGGTATTAGATTCTTTTGTCATAATTAACATAATTAATTCTAAACACTCTTTTTTTTTATTAAGGAAAATACACATACAATTACAATATAAATCCTGTTGGTATACATTTGCTTAGATTTGTTACATTTGTTATAACAATCATTAGTAAATAATTTTCCAAATTAGAAAATATACCTGTTTGATACATTAGTTATTATTATGACAAATTAATTTCATGATCAGAGCAAGAAGCTCATCATTCAAACTTAGTCTATAATTATGGGGTACTAGTTTTATATCAGAACAAAGGCTCTTCATTTAGTGACTTAGCCAGTGAACATTATGCAGTCCATATTCTGATTGGCAGTGATCCTTTGTCATTCTCCATCTAACTGGACCATTTGAATTAATATTTAATTAGCATGCCTGAGGATTTGCTCTTCATCCAGTAACCTAAGTTGCCTTCAAGTGTTTCCGAAAAGCTTGAAAGTTAAACTATTCTGGGTTGGAGTGAATGTATAAAAATACCTTGGACAGAATATTTATTTTTTCTTGCTATGATATATTGTTCAAAGTCACAGTAACAGCTGCCAGACAGTCCAACATTCATGGATATCAAAAATAATTCATTTGATGTTAAGATAAAACCAGCAGTGCTCTTTGACAAATTGGATGAGATCACAAAAGAATATTGTAAATAAGCTATAGAGAAACAAAATTTTACTAGACCTATTCATAAACTGATTACTTTTAAAGAAGATTGATTGTCACTGCTAATCAAGTCCCCAATCTTATATATCAATCTTCTAAACCTAAGGTTATTAGAATAATAATAATAATAAATATTAGGAAAGAATTGCAAGCCTCTCATTTGCAATGTTCCTCTAATTTTAATCGGATAAAACTTATAGATGATGATGAACTTGCCCTTGCTTGTCTTAAATCAGAAAAACCTCCAGAAGCAAATATTTCCAAGTTTTCTAAAAAAATTAGGGCCTAAAGCCAACGCATAATTGGTCAAACTATTCAATAATATTGTTCATATGGAAATGATTTCAAAAGTGTTAAAACTAAATAAATCCAGCAATGATCCAAAAAATTATCATCTAATAACATTATTATATGTTTTCTACAAGTTTTTTGAAAAAAAATCATATTAACAAAAACTTTGCCGATAGTTGAGAGTCATTTACTTATACAGCAGTAGGCTAGTTTTGGGTCAAGAAGAAGCTACTGTAAATGAGTTTTATTCACATTTAAAAAGACTTTCAAAATAAATTAAAAACTAGTACTACCTTTATTCATCTAATCCCAGCTTATGATTCTGTTTGGAAAAATGGTCTTCTTCTAAATGTTTTTAAAATTTTTAAATGAAGGAAAACAATTAATTTATTTGCTAAAATTCTCTCCTATAAAAACATTCAAGTGACATCAAACATCAAATGACTATCATAGTAGATACAGAATTTTACAGATTGGTTTATCACAGGATTTAATACCTTCTTTATTTAATATATTTATCAATGATCTTCCAAATACAGAATACAGGAAATTAATCTATGCTTATTGATTTGATTTTTCAAAAGAGATTCTTTTTGGAAATAGTAATGTCTCAATAAAGAGATGAAAAGATTGGAAGTCTTTTTCAAAAATGGGGTCTTATTTTTAATCCAATAAAAATAGTATGCTCAATTTTTCATCTAAACAACAAAAAATCATTTTGTTGTCTGAATATAAATTTTTGTAATGATAAATTGAAACACAATTTTACTCCATACTATTAACAGTAATCTTGGATTTTAACTTTCCTCTTTTCTCTAAGATTGAATCAAAATTATTTTTAGGAATAAGCTCCTTGGAAAGCTGGCTGATTATCACTTGAGGTTAAGCAAGTACTTTATGGACAGCTTCCTTAGCATTAGTACATTATGCTGGTGAAAGAAAAAGTGCCCACCCTAATCTTCTGAATACTAAAATATTGCTATGAGAAATTATTGGCATACTTAAGATTATTTCCTCAGTTATATCTTAATGTTCTTTGACATATTACTCAAACATATATGAAAAGAGAAGTTACCTCACAAAAAATTTATAGAAAGCTGTTAAACAGATTAGACTTGTCAATAAATCAAGATATAATTTCACCACTTAATATTAAAATCAAGATTCCCTTTTTAGATCTTCAACCAAGAATCCACAATATATAGAATTGTGTAAAATGTGGAATTCTTATGAAATTAAAATAGATTTCTTTATCCAGATCTAACAATAAAGTCGGGTAGATCTGCTTGTCAGAGAGACAACTAGAATCTCACCAACAGATTTGACAACCCATCGTCGTTGTATTCATCTACTTAATAGATAGAATTTAATAGTCACCGATTTATGCAAATGTGAACGAATACAAACCATTAAATGCATACTTAATTAATGATTGTGACAAAATGACGGCCTTTGGTTAGAATTTCTGCAGACTCTTAGGTTTAAAAAAACCACTCGCTAAATTATTAAATAATACCTTAGCATAATTAAGCTTTTTTGTTTTTGAAATGTAGTATTATAAATAGACATTTAGCGTCAAAATGCTCAATCACCCTCAATAAACAACCTCATTATTGTCATTATTATTTCTATTTAAAATGAGATTCTTTGTCTCATGATTTTTTTCTTTCTAGCTTCTGTAATTTGCCATATTGCTCTATCTATCCCTCTCTCTTTTTTTTTATTAGCATATGTTAACATAAAAATGTAGAAATATCGTAAAGGAATTTTTCGTCTTTACTGTATTGTAATGCGAAATAGTTTCTTTATATAGTTCCTCCATCTAGCGGGATTTTATTACTACATTTTGATCAAATATGTGAAAAATAATTTTTAAATTGCTTTCTATTTATAAAAGCTAATTCCAAATTTTTAAATTGTAAAATAAAATTTATAATAAATTATTATAAGAGAATTGGATTCAAGTATTTATAAACAATTTTGTGCTTAAAAAAGAGACAGAAATTAATAACACATTAATGGATTCCGTAATATATTTTATATATATATTGTCATTGAAGTCAAATATAACTTATTGGCGTTATAATTTTTGATATTCAGTTAAAAGAAAAAAAAGTTAGTTTGAGTTGCTCCTTTTCTTTTATTCTAGCGGAGGAATGCCACAGTTTAAAAACAATATTGCAGCTGCTATATTAAGCATTCTATTTATTTTACAATTCCAAGAGCTTTTATTTGGGTCCCCAAACTTGAAGGATTTTAAAGCTATAAAGGTTGCTAGTATATTTATTTAGAAAGAATCCATAATGCAATAAATATATTTCTTTCAATTAACTAACATCATGGCGAAATGATAGAGCACCTGTTTAGTATGTCTGCGAATTCTGGGCTGGATAAAAGAATTTTTTCTGGTGTCTAATCAGACTTAGGATTTTTTTCTTTCAGATAGTCAGCCTGTTATGTTTGGTCTGGATTGCAGACTCCAACCAACAGTAATAAAAAATAGAATCCTTGAAGTTCACTTAATCTGATTTATTAGTATTAAATATATTTACATAATATACAATCCATAAATATATTTCCATGCATGTATCTGAACTTTATTAATGCCAGGTACCTACCCGAATGACTGGACTCACTTCCAGCGGTATATAATAGCTTGCCTTGTGAGTTTCCAGCTGTACTAGGCTTGCCTTCAGTCAGCTATAGTCTTTGGAGATTCCAGTTCTATTGTGAACTTGCCTCACTGCATAGATTTATAGTGTAATGACAGTAATAGACTGTCAGCAGTGGTTTTAATTGAGAGTGCATTCTGTCATTTAGGTTAGGCAGATGTTCTCTCTCTTGCCTCAAAAAGGCTAACTTTTTATTGTCAGATCCCCAACCTTACTGACAGCAATCCAATTCAAATAGCACCATTGCCTATTGGTCATTTATCCACATGTTTGTTTACATCTTGGCCATCCATATGTTTACACATTGGTTATCCACATGTTTACACATTGGCTAGTAGCAGTGAATGCTCAATTCGATCAGATAAGAATGGGATCTGGACTAGTCAACTTCTGAAGACAAGGTAAGATATGACACAGCACATGGCTAACCCAGCTAACAATCTAATGTTAATTGTTATATTGCTTAGAGAATAAGTCAAGGTAAGGAATAACACTCAATTATTTAGCATTCAACAATCAGTTAACTTATAAGCACTGGGGCCTTTTTTTAATTATTTACTATGAGTGACTAGTAGAGAAATCTTTGTTATGTTGTTCTATTTATATTTACAGGATTTTCTTAAAAAGCAAATTAGTTTTTTATATTTTTACATCAAAAGAAAAAAAAAGTATTGTTTAAGAAACCAGTAATAAATTGTTGCCCAATGCCCATAGGAATTTGATACCCCATCGTCAGTGAATAAAGATTTTATCATATTACAATTGTATTATTTTTATATCCCATTTGACCAATTCAGATATCTGGAATTAATTATTCTTCATTTAAATAATAGGCTAGTAAGTAATACTGGGTGGATTATTCTATGGTAATCTAAAAAAATTCAGGGTTCAGTAGTTCGAATTCTTAAGTTACAAGCATAGAAAGTGAATGTACTATTCAGTATGCTATGTTCTATCACCAAAAGTATTGTTTAAAGGTTTTTTTTAAACTCTTAACATCTGAAATATATGTTTTTGAAAATAAAACTGTGTGAGAAATTTTTGAACAAACTTGAAAATTGACATTGTGATCAGATATTAATTTTTTTAAAACGAACACTTTTCTTTTACTTAGTACTCACAATACTGTGTATAAATGATCTGCAATTTTTGATAAACTTATTGAAATCTTTGAACAAACATAAATAATAAACTGATCATAAATGTAGTATATATCCACACACGTTTATAATATGATTTTTAAAATGAAAGCATTTTTGACGTACACCTGGGTCTCTTTTTACGCGGACTTATTTAACACGATTTTGAAGTTACGCGATTCGTGTTTCACCGGAAGTCAAACTCCGATATTGCGCTATTACTTTAAATAATAAATTCCGCGCACTTACGTTATATTGAAAGTAATAGCACATTATTGGAATTCGACTTTCAACTTAGTAATTTCAATATTTTCAGTGCTTTATAATAGTAAGATTTTATGCAATAATGAAATTAAAATCATGATTTCCACATTTTATGTATACACACATTAAATTTTACAAGATTATAATGTAAATTTGTTCAAACATTGTGCGTGTTAATTTTGCATTTTAAATCACATTCTGTTTTTGCTTTTTAAAAAAGAATGTAGTTTATTTTTAAAAGGTGAGTAATAGCAGTGGGCACAATTAAAAATGAAAATTAAAGACAAAAATAAGAATTTAATTTTTAGTTGTTAGATTAATTACCAATTACGTTGTCACCAGAAAACCATTAATTAACACAACATGAGAGTGATGTTGTTGCTAGTTGTATTTCATCTTGTGAAGAATCTGATTTTTTTATCAGTTTGCAAACGAACCTGTTTACTGGCAAATAGCGATAATAATTAAAACGTGTATAAAAAAATATAAATTACTGCAAATTATGCATAAAAATATATTATTTTGAATAAAATTAAATATTATAGTTAAAAAAAGTTTGTCTTGTATCAATTTTTTTCAAATTTGAAATTTTTTATTAGTCATATTTTATTTCCTTATTTTTTTTTTTGCACGAATTTTAAAGTAAATTTTACGTTGGTGCTTTGCTTTTACGCGAGTTTTGAAAAATCACAGTCCGTATCCCCCCCTTTTTCAAGGTAAGTTACGTCTATTTTTGCACGATTTCATTTGCGTGTGTTTTCTGAGGAACCTATCTATCGCGTAAAATGAGACCCAGGTGTACATATTTATTTGAGACATTGGTATATGCAATCATTGCAGAAGAGTTAATGTACACAACTCAGATTATTAAAATATATTCTTTATGTAAAACTTTAATATTTGCATTAATATTAGAAATACACACACTTATATAATTCGGAAAGCAAAACTATATATAATCAAATCAAACCAATCACTAAATAATAAACTTTGTTGATTTTTCTAACGTTTTCGAAGGCATAACCTTCATTTTCAAGAAGTATAAAATCTCTTCATTTTCTACAAGGTGCAAATATGCAAAATAGGCAAAATATGCTAATCAGGATAAGCATGTTTAAACTTGCCCTTTCTTCAATATAGTGTAAAATGATTCCTTTTTATTTATCAAGTGTTCATCTGATATGATATAACACCTTCCTACGCAGCTCAAGCCGCTGTCTACACAACACACTTGGTCTATCCAGCCTGCACTGATAGCCCACAGATAATGAGTGCTGCACAAAATATATTCTTGTTGCTCTAAGTATACAAACAAGTTAGCTAGAATTCAAAATCTTATTACAGATTATTTTAATCTTATGAGTTTAAATAGTGAAAAAAAAAAGATTTGTAAGCATAATGGATTGAGAAAAGCTGCTCTCACTGATAAAAGGTAATATCCAAAAAGTAATATAGATATCCCATTGATTTCTCAACTTTATTTGTGTCAGGTACTAGTGTATAACATCCATTGATTGTTTAACTTTATGATAGATAGCTCTCAGGTTGAGTATGTGATTTTTGCAGTAGCAAGACCATGAAAATATATCATTTTCAAGAAATATAATAATTTATAACATTAATATTATTGTCAAGTCAGAAATATTTCATGCTAATGAACTGATTCATATACTTAGAATTTTTTTAGTTCAAAACAGGATTGACAGCATGTGGAAATTATTTAATTCTTGTGTGTGCGTGTCTGATATGGATGGCTTTATAGTTTATTTTAGTAGAAATATTTTTGTTTGTGACTGCATGATTGATATTCATTAAAAAATAAAAAAAAATGATAATTTAAAAATAAGGCTAATGGCTTTATTGTACAGAAGTTCATAAGAAATTTGAGTGCCAAAACTGCAAGCATCAGAATTAATCCTGGGATCTCTCGATCTCAAGTTAGATGTTCTACCAACTGCACCAAACTATGCAGAGAAAAAATGGTTCATGGATTTATTGCTCAGGAGTTCATAAGTTTTGAGTGCCAGAAGTCTGAGCACCAGAATTGATCCTGGGACCTTCTGATCCCAAGTATGGTGTTGTTTACCAACTGTGCCAAACTGTGCAGGGCGAAAAAGCTAATATGGCTTTACTGCTGTGGAGTTCATAAGAATTTTGAGTGCCAGATCTATGAGGAGCAGAATCAAACCTATGATCTCCCAATCCCAAGTTGGGCACTTCACTGCTGCACTAAAGCATGCAGGGCAGCATATGTAATAAATAAATATGAAAAACAGTTGGCAGTTAACTTCCACATAAGCAGATTAACATTTCTTATAAATAAGTATATAATATGATATACTGACTATTCTTTACCATTTTTATGTAGAAAAAATTTAAATGGGAACTTTATAAAATTTGAAGCAATGAGGTATTGGTGACAGAATAAAAGGTTTTATTAAATTATTTATCATATTTTATATTAGGCAATTGTATATTTGAGTAGATGTTTAGGATATCTGGAATTAATAAAGTACACATTTTGATATATTTTTGCTGTCTATAAGATCTTAGCAGCATTTTCTATTGCTGAAAATGTGACGGAGAAAGTAGAACAACCGATTAAATGAAAATTTATAACTTTATCTTTCTTATTGCATTGCCAAATCCTATAATATTAATATCATCTATGTTCTTTGTTATTTTTTACAATGATTTTTTACAACCCACTATTTGACAATTGCCCTTTGGAAATATAAGTAGATCTGAAGAAGATTTCTGGGACAAACAAAACTGTCAAATAGTGGGTTGTAAAAAAGCATTGTAAAAAGTAATATAGAACATAGATGATATTAATATTAAAATGAAAATTATAGTAAAGCATTGTGCCTTTAATTTATTGCAATAAGTAACTACTTTTAATTTTAAACAAAAATTAAATGACACTTTTTTATGTAATGCTAGAGTGGGAGAAAAAGGAGGAAAAAATGTTTAAAAAAAAACCCTATATTTTCCAGTATCCCTATTATTCACAGATAAAATCTAGAGAAAGTTTTGCCTTGCAGGGGATATTTTACAGTATGTAATTATATATTATAACAGGTCTGTTATATAGCACACAATATTATAATGCATGTGCACAAATCTATGTAAAATTAAAAGGAATAGTAGAAATAAACAGACAAATTTTTGTAGATATTTTTCTACATTCACAAAATAATAAATAAAAGTTTAAATAATTCTGAATTTAAAACAGAATTTTATTATAAATTAAAACATTTAAAAAGGTCTAATAAATATTATTTGTAATTCTGATTTTGAATTTAAAAACAAACATGTCTACTGATAATTGTAAAAATATCTATCTTTGAAAATCTTTTAATGCTTGCATACATTTCTTGATCTATTTTTAAAAATCTTTATAGATTAAAAATTCCAAAAGTAGCTTTTAATTAAAAGTGTATTGAAGAAAATAAAAACATATAAATCACATCTTTGGTAAAATTTCAAAGTAGTGATTTGAAAAGATTAAAATTGATTTTAATCAAGATAAAGATTAGACAAAGAAACTCTGTTTTCAGTTACTGTGTTTTTATCACTTCAAGATTAAAAAGAATTAGACAGATTGAAAGCAGTCTGCAATGTGTTTTTATCACCTCAGATGATTCTATAAAAGGACTGACAAAAATATCAGTTCAGTTTTGGTTTGCAGTTTTTGTAAGAGCTGGCCAGAAGAGTCTGGTTTTCAGTTTTTGAGAATAATAATCTGACTTTAGTATTTTGAGAAGTAGCTGGAACAAATTGGACAGCTGCAAAGTCTGGATAGTAGTTTTTGAAAAGAGAAATGGCTAATATAGTTTGGGCTAGTAACAATTTTTGTAAAGTAGTTAGCTGCAGTGGTTGGTAACTGTAGCAGAATAGCTAGCTGAAGAGTTAGTTTCTAGAGTTATACAGAGCTACCATGAGGATGCAAGAATGCAAGGAAATGGCTGTACTACAGTTCAATGGTAGACTTTGAATTCACATGGAGGAAAATGACTCACTTTTTTGTGTTGGTATTCATAGCTACAAATGTGTTCTGAAAAAATAGCTAACTCTCTTGGACCAATCCTAGCCAGAAGGGAATTGATCAATGCCAACAACCATACCTGAATTATACTTTTACTTGATGATAATACCTAGACCATACCTTTCCTAATGAGACAAGCCAGTCTACCACCTTGCCCAAGAGAAACCCCAGCTGAATGAATAATTATGTATGCTAATGTATCTATATGCAGAGAACTGATAAACATATATAGCTGGTGATTCAGTTTAAAATCATTAAAATGACTTAAAATTATAACTTAATAACTTAAAGTAAAACAAATCAATAATTTGCTTAAGTTAAACATCTAAAAGAAAGGAACAGTCAACAGATGATTTTATATATATATATTATTGAAGAAATTGTTTTTAGTAGTTCCCTTAAAAATGACATTTTAAAAAGTACTATCAAATAAATTTGCTGGGATTAAAAAATCTAGAAATAAAAATTTAATTTATATTTATTTTTTCAAGATAATAAGTGAAAATATTAAAATTCTATATTTTTAAATTTAAAGACATTTTCTAATTATTTAATCAACAATAATCCAGTCAAAATTGATTTATATTTTTAAAAGATAAAAAAAGTTGATACTTTTTATTTTTATTTTTTTCATATGTCAAATGCGTTGACTGGGAAGCAAACCTGAGCCAGTTTCTTGGAAGGCAAATATACTAACTGCTAGGCCACCAACACTTGAAAACTAAGGGAACTTATACACTGATATTTTTTTAAAAAAAACTTGTAAACTATTATGATAGAACTTGATTCATATCATATACATTTTGTGTACACACATATATGTGTAAATTTTATATACTTTCAATATTGAATTAATTAGAAAAATATTAATGTAACAAATTAAAATAGGTAAATATTAGTGTGTGCCTGCAATTCAATATGCATACGCATGTACATTAAATATGTTATTACGTACTATAAAAATTAATGTCATTATTTTGACAATTTGAAAATGACAACTAGAAAGGTTTATTTTATGGCAAGTCAAATATGTTCAGAAATTACACACACACACATGTATATGTGTGTATATGTCAATTGTATTGCAAATATCAATGTGTGTCAGATAGACACTTATAAGTAAAAGTTTAATCATTTATTTTATTATTAATGTTAGTTCAAATATGTTCAGCTACATGCCTATGTGCTGAATGGGTTTTAGGTAAGCCTAATGTGTTAATCATGTAAATCATTGTAATAACTTGAATTTTGTAATATGTAAATCTATGTAATAATTTGAATTTTGTATAGAAATCATTGTAAATCACAATGTGATAATTTTTATTATTATTGTATGTTAATCAAAATCAGAAGGTTTTTAATTGTAGAACCATATAATCTAAAGACATTATTTTTTATAATGTTATTAATAAACCTGAATTCAATAGTTAAAAATTGTTTTACATCATCTCTTGGTCATATAACAGTACTTAAGCTTGTGTTCTTCAGAGCTAGATTTGTGTATAATGCCTGATATATAAATAGGGATCTATTTTTAGTGCAGGGGCATTTCAGTTAACAAGGGTCCTGTTTTGGCATGAAGAGTATCTTCTTCAAAGCCCCTGCACTACATTTTATTTAGTTTAGTCTATTAGAATTTAAGTTTATAATGGACAGTGCTTTAGTGACACTAAATGGCCAGAGCATTGATGGTGATCAGCATGTTTTATTGTCCCAGCATTATTGTTTCTGATTTTTGTGTATTTCTTATAGATGAGTACTTCATTTATGCATCCAAATTAATGGTTAAATAATTGCCACAAGCTGGCAATGGCTCAATAGTTGGCCTGCTCTACAGAAGACTCATTTCAAATCCATTCACCAGATTGACTGATGATTTATAGTTTGTATTTTTCAAATCCAGTTACAAGATTGACTGATTTTATTTTGATTATGGATCATTCATGATGATGAATTGTTATTTCTTTTGAGTATTACTTATACTTATTGATAATGCTGGTTGATTTATTTAATTATACTTAACTGATCTCTTCTGATCTAGCTGGCTGATCTCTCAGAGTGATCTCTATAGATTGCTCATGCTCTCAGAGATTTTATCATTTCCTGCTCTTGAATATAGATTTATTCTTATATATATTTTGGATGTTAAACATTACTTTAACATTTTTAACAATATCTCACTTAAATATTATATTTTTTATAAAATTTAGATTTTGTTTACTTATTTGATGATTTACCATCCAACCCATTTCATCATTCCAGGCATAACCATCCAGATCACCCATCCTGTTACAATATATATATATGTGTGTGTGTGTGTGTGTGTGTGTATTGTCATTGTTTAATCTGACTTATAGCATTTGATTAAAATAGTTTTTATAAATAATTGTAATTTTTATTTATAGGGTTCAATCTCATGCATTAAGCCCAATGATCTTTATAGGGTAAGTTTTTATAAGTTCTATTTATAAACAGTTGAAGCATTTTTTTTTATAGTTGTAATGTATTTTTTAATGAACAAAATATATAAAACAATTTAGCATATCAAAAATATAATCTTTTGTAGAATAATAAAAAAATATTTTTATATATTTAAAAATCCATTATAGTATCTCTCAACTTTGAATATGTATGTATATTAAGTGATTTTTATTATTATTAGGTTTTGCCACTCTAAA
The DNA here is from genome assembly GCA_028023455.1 of Epiperipatus broadwayi. Taxonomy (NCBI): domain Eukaryota; kingdom Metazoa; phylum Onychophora; class Udeonychophora; order Euonychophora; family Peripatidae; genus Epiperipatus; species Epiperipatus broadwayi. The sequence continues at coordinate 4,522,132 of JAQFVV010012485.1, read as the reverse complement.
AAGCCTCATATTAGCAATAAATAAAAAAACAACTCTTTTTCATAAGTAACAATATCACTATTCTTTATGATGAAAAGCAGTTTTCATCATTTTTGCATTATATAGTTTAGTGCAAGGATAAAGTGACATAGTCCATGTTAAAGATTCTGAGATCAATTTTCTACTGCAAAATGCAAATTATAATAAATCCTAGTTGAAATAATTCTCATAATCAATATGCCACTAAGTGTGCTCGAATGCCGCATGACTGCATGGATAACTAATTATAAAATTGGTTTTTATTTTTATTTTTAGTGACATAACCTGCATTAAATTATTATAGATAACAATTTTTATCTAAATGTGAAAATATTTTTTTAATAAAAATTACCAGCACCTAGTACTTAGTGTATATAATTTCTCTTCACTCCTTATTTAAATCTTTATACATTGATTTTATAGAATACCATTTAATACAGTTTTTATATTCACTTTTTACACTGCATAAATTTATATTGATTTCTTGACAATGTTTTCCCAACAGTTTCGACTAACTAGCAGTCTTCATCAGAGCTTCCTTTATTTTAAAAATAAAGGAAGCTCTGGTGAAGAATACTGGTTAGTTGAAGCTGTTAGAAAATATTGTCAAGAAATAAAAAAAAGTCAATATCTTATTAAACATGACTATAGAAAGTGTATTATATGTGTAATTAGCACTTTCTTCGTATTTGTAGCAACATTTTTTTTATTTCAACAACAATTACACTTCCGTATTTCTCTGTCTAATATTAGTTTATTGTCAAATACTAATCAATTCCATAATAATTTTTGATGTGTTTAGGAATCATTATCACAGGAATATTATTGGAGAAAGTAATAACAATAAATACTTTTATTTGTAACGTATGTTCCGTTTTAAAAAAAAATTACAAAACGCTACAGTATAGATTAAAAATGAATAATTTGCACTTGTAAATGTAATAAATTATAATTCTTTATTTATTTAATTTCTTGCACAATTGAAGTTGGTCAGACTATTTGTTGGGCCAGAGTTAGTATCTGATTAAATCCATCCACGTAAAAAGTTTATATATTAATTTCCATCTGATAGAGAAGGGGTCATATGAGATTTTTTTAAAATATATTTTATTTTTTAAAAAAAAAAAATTCTAGGGCTCTAAACAGATTTTGGAATAATTAGTTAACTCATCTGAAAACATCTATGTATACTTGGAATAAAATGTAATGTGTGCGAATACAATATATGAAAAAAGAGAATTCAACTTACAAAACCACCTTATATTAGTTAGCTTATATGCTAGTAATTGTATTTTTAATGTTTTAAAATGCAGAAGAAAAATGTCTATTTCTTCTCTCTTATTGTAGATGATAGAAATTAGCACCCCCCCACCCCCCAAATTCATTTCTTGATTTATTTTGCATGATTTCTTTCATGTCTCATATTTTAAAAAACCTAAGCATATCTTTTTAATTTTATATTTAATCTTACATTAAAACATTTTAGAATTACATTTAATAGGATTATTGTCTTCTTTTTTTTTTTTTTACATCTAAATTCTAGACGAAATATATACAAAATGAGAAAATCATTATATCGATTAATAAAAAAGTAAAATAAAAAAGACATTTACTTCTCAGTATTTCCTTAACTGATACTCGCGCTATTGGTTTACCACTTTCTGAAAAAAACAAACAGCATAGATGACCTCTTTTCCAATTCATCATCATCCTAAACCTGTTAGAATAGTTTGACCTAAAACAATTTTTCATCATAAACAGGAAACATTTACTGTATTTATGAATATCCGTTTTAAAAAGCCCCCCCCCCCCGCCACTCCAATAAAAAAATACGTAACAATAAACTGCTCTTCAGCAGTAGCCTCCACTCGTCATAAATTTTTAACTTTTATATTCATATACAGTATATCTTATACCTCTAAATATAAACGTGTATCTTCCCTATAATTGATGGATTGTGCTGCCACCTGCTAATACATGTGCGAACCTGTTACCGGTAGTGTACTTTTCATTTGTATCCGATTCGCTAACTTTTTGTCGTGTATATATACAGAATTTAAATTAAAATGTTTGGCCATATTTCTTTTTTCATTGCTATTAATATAGCGAGTGGAAATATATTATAATGAGATGATGATGATCAGAAAAATTAAAATTAATAATGTTGATAAAAGCCAAAACAACTAAACATTAGCGAGGATTTAAAAAGTAAAATCTAATTAATTGATTTTACATTGTTGCTCAAGCAGGAAGTATTAAATATCACCTGCTTTCATAGGAGCACAAATGATAATTAAGGTCAACAAAAGAATAAAATTATAGATAGCCACCCACACTCTCTCCCACAAATTATTAGACACTAATATTCATTATTGCTATACAAAATAATATAATTTAAATTTCTCTTTTGAAACAACTATTTTATTGTCATTAAAAGTGTATTTAAAAAAATGTTCTAATAAATATTAATTGCCTTAATTTTCAGGTTCATAATAAATGATAAAGTACAACTTTTACTGATAACTAAATACTATAATTATATAGATAAATCATGAATATCGATGAATGAATGAATTTTTAGTGACCCCATTTGTAAAATCAAAAATCTTACAACTTCCAATCCTCATTTTTTATATATATAAGCATTATTTTAACTATATGTTAATTATAGGTGCTGAACCCACCAATTCCTAATTGTCTGAGACTTCGTTGTTGAAAATGGCATCCAATAATTCTGTCTTGGAAGTATTTTCAAATAGGAATGGGCAGCAGGCCTTTAATTGTAAACCAATGGAATAAAGAAGATATGGTTAATATCATCCTCTTTGCTGTCTGCCAACTTTTATTATTAAGAGGGACTTTTGAACCCCAGACCTCATCCTCAGTTACTCACCCATTTTAGTCTCTAATCTTTAATATAAAATTGTTTGATTGTGATATTTTTTTGATTTTTTAAAAATATAATTACTATTTTATAAAAAAAAAAAAATCTTGAAATTGTAGTTGGTAGAATACTGTAATAATAGTTAAATATTTATTATCCTATGGCCTTAATTATTGAACTTATCTTCAATTAAGAATCTTAACTCTCATAAATACATTATATTTATTTAATCATCACATTATGTGATGTGAATTAATTTTAGTTCATTTGTGCCAAATTATAGTTAGTCAATTCCAGGAGTATTAATAATTTATTCATAGAAGGTTTCCATTTTGAAACAAATCAATTTAAAGCTAAATTTGCTATAACTATATTTCTATTCCTTCATCCCAACATTGGATTTAATTTTCCACAATCTTTGGCCTCACAATACATTAGCTGCCATTGTTTATAATTGTTTTTGATTTACACTAATCCTTTCCTGTTTTTTTTTTTTTTTTTAAAGTTATTTTGCTATCTTCCATCTTTGAAATTCCATTATAAGTTCTCAATTTTATGCTAATATTCAAGGAATTAAGGACCAAGAAATTCCATATGAGATTAAATGTTCTTAGAAAATAGATATCAGATCTTTCATAATAATAGATCTCAAAAAAGTGCTTTTAGAAGTGAACATTTACAACAATTCAACAAGATTTGGAATATAAATCGATCTCTTTGTTTTCTCCGTATGCAAATTTATTGATGCAATATAATGTTAAATATTAGCTTTAACATTCTTGTGGGTAATATAAATGTAAATGCTAATACTTTTCTGTATAAATTGAATAATTCTTTTAAGAATTTTTTTATTTTATATGATTTCTATTGCATTGTTATAAGTGACTTTAGTATCTAATCTGTAGCTTGGATATTCCATCTCTCCAATTCTTTCTTTTAAAATCTCTAGGATGGTACATATCATTAATTTATTGAATTTCAGACAGTAATATTCTATTACTATTTGTAATCATTGAACTCTTGACTCTGTTTATTCCTTTTTTATTTACTAGAAGCAATTTCAAAAGAGAGATTACTTAATTCTGTGTTTGAAGCTTCCTAAATTTGATTGAATTCTCTTTTCAAATCTTGTGATGCAAATTTTAGTATTGATTCTTTATATTCACATTTAATAACCTATTGGATTCTTATATTCCAATAATAAAAAATTCAAACAATCACCCCCCTCTCAAATTCTCAATAACTCTCAAAGGAATAATTTTTAAAAAAAAAAATATCAATGCAGATAATATCTTAAAACAACACGCATAATTTTTAATAATAACTTTGTTAATTTTAGATAATCAAAAAGCATCCACAAAATAGATTATGAAACATGTATACCAAATATTGAGCTGTATATGTCAAACAATGCCAAAAAATTTGGTCTCTGTTCAAGAATTTGGATCTAACCAAAAGGAAAAGATAGATAATACCTCTCTGAAGGTGGATGATTTTGCAAAATAATTTTCTGAGATCACCAATTCAAGTCACTATCATGTTATTTCTAATATTTCTCATGTTTTTTTTCCATCAGAAAAATATCCATTGATTCTTTTCCTGAACTTGATATCTTTTTTGCTATCAAAATTTTAGATTGGCTTCTAGTTTAGGTCCAGATGATATCTCTTTTGTTACATATAAAGGATTGCCTAAATTTATCATCTCTCCTATCTTTCATATTATTAACTGTTGAATTAGAAGTAACAATTTCTTCAGAACTCTGAAAATGGTAAAGGGATCATCTATTTTTAAAAATAGTTCTAAAAACTTAGCCTGCAGTCATATACCTCTTATATCTTATACACCATTGCCAAAATTATTATACATTTTAGTAATTTTTAACACCTTCAATGTGGTTTCATATCTAATTGCTTAGTTTAAATGAATTTGTTAATCATCTCTGATCATAAATGAATTTGTTAATCATCTCTGATCATATAGCTCATGCCAAGGTTTAATGTCTTTTATTTTGACTTGTTGACAAAGTTGCCCACAAGATCTCTTTTGCTAACTTGTCTAATTTAAGTTTCTCAAAATATCTTATTAAATAATTTGAATCCATCTTATTAGTTCTCCAACAATTTTTGTTATATTTAATAATGAAACATCTTCACACTACTCTTGCTCTTTTGGTTAGCATCCTTTCCCCACTATTATATAAATAAAACTAACTTCAGGGATACCATAAAATATTTATTTCTCTTCTATGGTGATGATTGTAAATCTTCAAATACATTAGTTCATTTTCCAATTGCTCTCTATTATAAAACAACATCAAATATTTTTCTATATGGTGTATCTATATCAAAATTATAATTAATAAAGATAAGAAGTGTTTATTCATTATCTACTCTAAAAAATGTGGAATCTTACAGTTGCTCTGATTATAAAATCAGTTCTAAAAGTAGTCAGAAAGATCTTGGAATTATTTTTAATGAACAAGTTTTTAAAGTAATAAAGTTATTCATAAACAAGATAAAATATTTAACCAGTCCACAAGATCTAAACTTGCATCTCTTTGATCCTCTCAATTTAGAGTTCAGTTATCTGAAAAGTATTAAGAGAAAGATCCATAGAATTTAAACTGTACTTGCAACACATATTATAAACACAGCCATTTCACTTACCATTTTAGAATTTCCTGTACACAAAGAAAAACAATCACAAACATTAAATTTTATACAAGATGTCTTACTATAAGTTCACTTCAAGTTTGCTTTTAAGTTTATGTACCCCTACATCTAAAGATTATACTAGATTAATTCTAATTAATTTTCTGGCAATCAGTTTCTCTCAGGTTTCCTTTATACTTTATATGATCAGTATTTATAACAAAGATTTTTTAATTAAACATAATTTTCTCTTTATTGATTTTATTCTTATCAGTACAGTCTAAATCTAAAATATAATTTATAATCTTTTATACATACTTTTATTAGTTCTTTCCATTGCTTTTCTTTACATCTGTAACTTGCACCTATTTTTCCCTATCATTACATCATTTAATCATAGTTTTGACTCTTATTTTAATATACATTCTGTGATTAACTGTTAGATATTATTGTGCACTTTATGTGCAATCTGAAAGTGATGTACATTAAATAAAGAATTGAATTATTATTATTATTATTATTATTATTATTATTATTATTATTATTATTATTATTATTATCATCATCATCATCATCATCATCAAGTTGATGTATTATCCTGATGTCAATCAACATCATCAATGTATCACTCACTGCTGTGATGTTGAATATAAAATATAAAACAATCTTACAAATATAGATAAAAGCAAAGCAAAGTAAGATAAGGAAAAAATTCTTCTTATGAAGGATTATTAGAGAGAAAGAACGAAAACTCATTACAGACTTCATTACAATGCAGAAACATTATTAATAGATTAAAAACATTATCCATTACTATAGTATTTTGATTCTATCAAATCTAAATTATATAGTATCATTTTTATAAATTTGCCAATATTTTTCCTGAAATCCCATTATAATAATTGCTAATATAAGCTATTAAATAGTTACCATCATTAATGTTATTCATATTATCTGTGTAAAATGTATTTTTATTCAACTTTTTGTTCTATATTTCATGCATCATGCAACTGTCAGTGCTTTATATGAAATCTTGGCTTTCAATTTTTGGCTAATAAATTGATGAAAGATGATCACTCAATGCCACTGATGACTTTTTTTTATCATTAATTAAAATTCTTATTAGTGAAAAATATTACTTACTTTTATTCTCTCCTCTATTCAAAATGTGGTATAGTTAAGTGACCAATTATGTTAGAAATATTCATGTATAAACAAATAGTTTTGTCTTGATATAAATGTTTTTTTACACAGGATGAAAATTTCAAAAATACTTATTATTTAAAACTCTTAAATGCATTTTTAGTGCACATCACCATCTTTAAAAAACAAATGTTAGAAAACAGTATATATAAAAAGAGAGAGAGAAAAACAATTTACATACATATAGAAAAAGCAGATAAAATAAAACAGGTATAGGTTGTTTTTTTAAGCAGATGGCCTCATAACATATTACTCATTTTTAAATCAGATTAAGTCTTTATCAGAAAAATATCACAAACACTATATTTAGTATAAAATATATCAAAATACAGTTGATATAAGGTATTCGAACTCAGATTTTCACACGATTCTCAACTCTCCATGCCATCTCATACTGCTGACCCACCTGATCACACACATGTTAAAAAGATAAATAATCACCAATGTACATTGCTAAACCAGCAATCATTGGCTACCTTAATATAAAGCTGAGCACTGATTGTATATATGTGACTAAGTGATGATTGCTAGTTTAGCATGAAATACGAATATTTGTGGTTATTCAACATGTGTGTGATCAGATGGGTCAGCAATATGATATGGCATGGAGAGTTGAGGGTCATGTGAAAGTCTGAGTTCGAATCCCTTATATATTACATTATATATGTGCAGGTGTGTGTAATCCTGTACAGTGTATTAAATTACAAAATACAGTTTATTTGTTTGTTTTTTAAAAAGTGTACAAGTTTTCTGTAAGTTATTATTATGTTTGTATAATCATGAGTTAAATGTGTTAAACAGAAAGCCATAAAAAATACATATGGCCTCTAAGACACGCGCGTTGACCATGATTAAAATAAACAACGAAATAATTTTTTTTTTCTATATGTCATAGCATCGGCCGGGACGCGAACCCACACCCGTCTGCAACCAACTACTTGCTTGCAAGCCGGGTGCGATGACCTCTCGGTAAAATTTTTGATTATATGTTTAATCGTGAGTATACTTATATATATATGATTTTATACATTAAATTTTACTTGTTTATAAATATTTGTATCTTTATTTATTTTAAAAAAAATAATTTTTTTTATAAATGCCAGTAGCCAAAATTGCATTATAATATATTTTTCTCTTTGTAATTGTAAACATATAGTGTGCAATTATAATACTTTTGATAATTAATCACATTTTAAAGTTAAATGAGGGGGAGAAACAGACTTCTGGCATTCCGCCACAAATCTGTAATTAATTTATTTTTAGTAGGACTATGCTTAGCATTTTTTTTTATAATAAAAAATAATAATAAAATTTAAATTTAGACGTGACTTCAGAATTTAATTAAAATATAGTAATTAGCTTTTATTATACATACACATAAGTGTTCTTGGAATATTAATTCATTTTATTTATATTACTCCAGTGCCATCTATAGTAAACTTAAGTAATCAAAAGACTAGGTGCTATTGTCATATCCAAATTCCCTGACTAATTTTTGGCTATTAATCCTCTTTAGTAAGAAAAAAAAACACTTAAAAGCCATTTATAACTCTTTTAATAAGTCAAAATCAATTTGATTGTCTTTTAAATAAATCTTCTGTTAAAGATTTGCAGAGGTCCCTACTGTCATATGAAAATAATATCTAGAATCTGTTAATTATTCAAGCTAACTATAAATAAATTATCCTTCTTAATGCAGATGATAATAGTCAAGAAGAAAAAGTCATTTAGTACACTGTTTGGTGTAAATAAGTGTGTGTTTTGATGCATGCACGACCAATCTGTTTTTATTTATTGTATCAATGATTTTCATATTTATGAAAAATTTGTCTTAAATGGGCTCAAAAATAGTTTTGATCATTGAGCCCATGCCTTTATGTATCATCTGCTTCTCCAAAATTTTAATACTTTTTTTTTATTGCAAATAGAGAAAAGTGTAAAATTCTCAATACTTATTATATAACAACCCATTATGTAATAAAGTTCTCTTAAACATTTCTATCCAAGAAGTGATTTTTTATTTACCTTTTTACTGAGCTTGAATTTTTAGAATGTTATTTATTTTTGTTGATGGTTGTTATTATTGTTTTTTCCAATTCAGTTTAAAATATTCAGTTCTATCATTTAAAATTTTCTTCATTCTGGTTATTTTTTGGTTTTTATGTATTTTGACAGTTTCATGATTCACAATTACAAATGAACATCAAATTATGAATAGTCTACCACAATGTTTCTCCAAAAAAGAACAATGGAGTAGATATTTCTAATCATTATAGTTGACTACCACTTGTTAAGCTGTTTTTCCATCCTATTGCACTTTCTATCTAATAATATCTAAATATTCATTCATCAATCAATGACTAACTGATTTAACTATGGACCACCAATATGAAATAAAAATCCTATGTTTATTTAGAAAATATTAGCTGATCCTTGATGCGGATTCTTGAAGAACTAACTTATCATAATTCATGGGTTTCATAAATATCCTTCAGGTATTGTTGTACTCTCTACGCTCTTGTGTTTACTAAAATACATGACAGTTGGTATAGGATTTGAGAAGAAAATAACATATTGGGCATAATTGGTAGAATTTATACTTAATGATAATAAGAAATTAGATTCAACTAAATAATTTAATTTCTCTTACAGCTAAGATATTATTGTGAATTTTTGCCTAAAGTTATTTTTAATAAATTAAATGAGCTTTTATCTGAAGAATAGTTTAGACTTTTGTTGAATATTTTGAAAACAAACATTATAGATTTCAAAAAATACTTTTATAAAATAATTATTAAAAAAAATTATATTTGAAATGAAATGATCTGATTATGAAAGGAACATCTGCGTAAATTGTGTTAAATATTTGTTTTAGAGAGATCACATGACTAAATAGATTTCTTAAATTAGATTTGTTGATGATATTATTTATAATTAATGAGTGTGCTAATAGCTCTAATCAAGCTTTATTGATAAATGCCACAAGAGAAGGCATTTAAAATCTTTATCTAGAATATCTATTCCCAAACCGGTTTTGAGCTATTGGCTCTCCTCAGTGAGGCACTGGGATATTCAGACACTCACACTCATTATTTTATTTTGTAACAAGCTTATCAAGTTAAGTCCCATGATGTATGATTTTATTTTATTTACTATTATAGTTATAATTGCACAGAATTAAACTGAAAGTAGAAAAATGATGAAATTTTTGATGGAAATAAAAAAAAAAAAATTATAAAGTTTGCAATGGCAAAACCGATTTTTAATAAAAGAATAATTTTGTCAATCTTTGAATTTTACAATTATAGAAGAGAATTGGTAAATATTCTGACTTAAATATGAAATTACAAAAAATATCAATGTGTTAGGAAGAAAATATTCAGAGACTTTTGAAAGTGAGTGTTAAGGGCAAAAGGATTATATGTTTAAAAATATTGAGGCATTGAAAAGATTAAACTAAAAAAGAACCATTTATTGAGGAAATTAAGTGGAGGAAAAAACAGGATTTGATATTTCATTTATAAATAAAGAATTAACGTTAGAGAGAATGTGTAAAGGTAATAAGGCAGAAGAAAACAGTAAATGACTTTAAAGTAATATTTATTAAGGCTATGCACCTGAAAAAACAACAGTAGAGACCTCTGTAAATCTTTAACACAAGATTTATTTAAAAGACAAGACCTTAAGCAAGAGTATTTAATGAAAATATTAAAGAACAGAAGGAAATGAAAATGCTCAAAGAAAATAGTTGAAAAAGATTTATTGAGCTTATCTCTGGTAGATGATTATGTTTCTTTAACTTGCCTGTCGACCCTGACTGCTTGTATATGTATATATGTTATCAGTTTGAAAAATTAAGTCTTCATCAAATGCAGTTTCATAAGTATCTAAGAGATCATCTCTGCATTTGCAACATTTAATGATCATAACAATATATTGGTTTGTTTTAAAATGTTGAAAGAAAACCAATAAGGCATATGACCTTTGAAGATTTTTTTCAAGAACCATGGTTTAAAACAGTGACAGAGAGTCGGATTCTTGAATGTAAGATTCTCAAATTGATTCCAGTTCCATCACTTCCAGATCCTGAACTCCTTAGCTTTAAGCCATTCAATTATTTATTTAAGAATATTTTGAAGTATAGGTAGAATGAAGCTTGCTTGAATAAAGGAAACTGTTATTTACAAAGTTAATGTCTTTAAATATGCCTTTTTTATGTTTATTTTTTAATCTGGAAATGAATGACTAGAAGTGAATATCTGATCACCCCTTCTGATGTTTATTGACTATTATTGGTCAATATTATCCATTTTAATAATTCTTTAAAATAATGTCATTGACAGCTTTTAAAAATAGGCTATTTTAAAATTACACTCGGAAAAAAAAAAAATTCTAATTGTACAAAGTATATATTAAAATTTACATATTTAAATAGCTTTGTTTATCAGTCTGGGCAACTTATAATTCTCCAATCAAAAAATACCCTGCAGTTAAAATTATATTGGCTTTAGTTTATTTTAATTATATATATATAATGAATGTGCAATTAAAGTAGTAAGATTTATCGATGATAGTAAATCATTTAAATTTCTGAATTATAATTTACATATGTTTATCATGCATAATCTGTTTCAGCTTAAGATAAATTTGCATAAATCTTAAATAACAACATATTACTTCAATTGGTATTGAAAAATGACTCCTCGTTATTTTGATATAATGCTTTAAATTAATTATCTATGATTAATAATCTTCATTGGTTTTTAATTTTTTATTTAAAATATTTGTGATTGCTCATTTTAAAAAGAAAACAACTGAAAGGAATAGAGAATATACAATTAAATATTATAATTTTTAAAAGTTATGCTTCTTTTTGGATGGCATTGTATAAAATATATTTTATAGGGAAGGGAAATTAGATTTCAACATTATTAAATAGTCTTTATTTATCTGACCTTACAAAACAATTTATGCTTATTACAGCTAATCTACTAAAGTTGGAGAACCAATTTAATGTTTACATTTATCATGGAATGACTTCGTGAACCAGTTACTAAAAAAAGCAAAAGAATGGAAAGAGAAAAAAAGATAAACCATAGTGTGCTTATTTTTGAATTTTAATAAGTGGATACATAGCTGCCTTCCAAACAGACCTGAGTTCGCTTCCCGGTCAACGCTTTGACATATATATATATATAAAACAATGTAAGCTATACTATGATTTGAATGTGAGTTTATTATTCACATGAATTCAAGATTGAACATCACAATGAAACAATTATAGAACAGAAATTAATAACTATTGTTTATATATTTTTATGAAGATTAACAACAGAAATGTACTTTTAAACAGATGCTTTAGATACAGCTTTCATTAATTTAGACATAGAAGAACCCAAAAGTTAAATTTTTGCTGAGAATCCTGCAACATAATATTGTCTTGGGCTTCTAAAAATATTGATATTGGACTAATTTTGGAATGATTTCTTTGAAAATCTGATGTATTTTACATTTTATTATAAATATGTTTTATGGATATGTCTATTGTGTGTTTTGTAAAACTAGAATATAAAATTTAATAATTGATACTTATCTGAACATTTTTATATGTCTATATATACACATTTATAGATATATTTTTATATAGAATGACAATGTCTCCAAATTTGATTGTAGTCTTTTGGGTTTTCAGATTTCATGTTTGGGCTTTGCAATAATTTTTCTATGTCATACTAATTTTTAGTCTTGCCAAATAAATTTTAATTGATACTGCATTACATCCTAGCTTTTTCCCCCCCCCCCCATTCTTGAATATAGCATATATGATTATATATGATGATTTTCTTTTTACCAAGTAATTGTTTTATGCAGTACTATGAAAAAAATACAATAAAAATATACTGATCCAAGATCCAAGAATGATAGATTTATAGGAGTATTTCTTTTCACACTACCCTGCAGTTTGAAAAATTTTCATTGGACCCAAAATAGTATTGCTATTATATCCATATCCCCAGATAAGTTTCTGACCTTTTGCTTTCAACAATGACAACTTATGGACTTTATGCATTTTATATTAATCTGACAATTTTTATATGTTTTTAATATTAAGCCTAATTCAAAACCAAGCCAACTTTTTCTTATTTAGTTTTATAAATTTATCATCCTCTATTCTTTGGCAAGGATTGTATTTATCAACAAATAACTTGCTGTGCTTACATTTGGCATATGCTTTTTTTGAGCAGTTCTCTTCAAGCATCTCTAATAGTTATCTATTTCTAACTTTTAGAAATCAGTTAGATACCTTATGACATAATTTTATATTTCAGACTAGTTCCTGATTTATGGTCTTCATCATGAGTATTTTATGGAATTGTTGTAAAACTGAAATCATATATATATACTTACTGGCCTAAGTGTCAGATCTACGTAAATATACAAGCAAATTGGTTTGGGGTCATAATCTTAGGGTGATTTAGAATTTTAGCTTATTATATTAGTAGTAAAACCAGGGTAAAAGATGACTCCTTAATATGATGAACATTATGTTCATAAGCTCATAGTGGTGAGCCATAAGACAGAAATTAGTTTTGAGATGTGGTTATAATAATGCTATTAGTTAGAATTCTATGACTAGAATTTTTTGAACAGAATGATAAGAACTCCCTCGAAAGTATATGTTCAACATAAGCAGAGGAAATCACGTGATGCTTTGTTCCCAAAGTTATGTTTTAAAAGGCAAGAAGATAAATTATAAAAAATATGTGATTAAAATTTATTCAAAATACTACTTTAACTTCTATTTTATTATTCACTTATTACTTTTTTTTTTTTAAATATCATGAATTTATAATTAAAATATTTGAACATATTATGACCAAGTTATATGAAAATGAAATTAATGTTCATGTATAAAATATTACATGATCACCATTCCCTATGCTTACACAAGCTGCTAAAACACAGGCAAAACTCTCCATACAGTAGTGCCACCTTGTGCTTAAAATTCTATTAGTGCCTATTTATCCAATATTTCCAGACATCAAAATATATAGATGCTGAATTGGGTTTAGATTTATATGACTATACAAGCATATGAGCTTGAATTGAAAACATTGTTTTTATTTTTGGTCCCATAGCTTTATAATTAACTAAAAATGTAAAAGGTGATGGCTAGAGGATTGCATTAGATTTTAAGATCTAGGTGCAGTGTTCTTAAATCCAAGGCTCCTCACTGATGAAAGCCACAAGTTAGAAACTTGTCTGGGTATATTGGATGAATAGACACTAGATAGTATTTTATGCACAAATCTTCTTGCATCCATTAATTACTGTGACTTGCACTGGGTGGCATTATATTATGGAGAGTTTTGTTTTTGTGTATAAAATATTACTTGATGCTTACTGATTTTTAAAATACAGATTACTATTAAAGTTCCTACTAATTTTGAGAGTTAAATTTCAAACAAATGTCTTTTTAATATGTTATATGTAAACTCAAGTACATGTATTAGTTTTAAAATAAAATACATACATGTTAAATTTTTTTTTTGTTCAATCATTTTTTTATTGTATACATTTTGCCCATTATATTCAAAGGAAAAGATGTTAATGTCTAAATTAGGTTCAAAATGATACAACTTACTTCACATGCACATACAGGTTCGCATGTACATACATATACATGTATTTGCATGAATTGACACATCCGTATAAGATAGCATCACAAAATGCCAAATAGAATTAGGGCGGATTATTTATTCTAGCGTGGCTTCTAATGATGATACACATGTTCTCATTTGTATATTGAAGATTATTGTTATTTAAATAAATAATTATGAATAAAAACTGACTGTTGTCTTTGATAGAACAGATACATGTTTAAAACATAAACTTATAATCAGCATTCACGAATTTAAAGATCATCAGTTCGATTCCCACGATTGTATTACTATTCATCAGATCAGCATTATCTGAAGACTGAAGAATAATACCACCTAAAATATTGTGTAATATGCTAACCTGTGTGTTATTATATTACTAGTAGTCGAATGTATTTAAAAAGTTTAAATAAAGTTTGATTTTTTTCGAAAAGTATTTAACAATTAACACTAGACAATTCAAGTAGTCCATCATGTAATTACAGGTAAAATGTCCTCATCGCAAATTTTCAGCAAACATTAAGTAGCTTCTTTTCTTTATCACTAGGTGCCTCATTTATAGCTTCCACCTTCACATAAATGGAGGAATGTAGGTGATTTAGCCTGCAAGTTATGTAAGGAAAACAAAAAAAAATATTAGGGATCTGTTGATTGAATGTAAATGCTTATAAGCAGAAAGCGTACAAATAATGAAGTTGTGGGAAAATAAATATAAACAAAGTGATTATACAGAAAGTGGTTTCTTGGTTTTTATGCTATGTTTGGAAAAAGATAAAGGGGGGGAATCTAGATATAAAGGTCATAGAGTGGTCAAAGATGATGTTGTGGAAATGGGATGGAGCAGGATAGAGAAGAATATGGAAAAAAATTAGGGCGGGGTATAAAAAGAGAGGGTAATGTGGCTAACAGATTTCTCTTGGCATAGTGGTTGAAAGATTCCTGACTCCGATAAAGGAAAAGCCATAGTGCATCGCATCGCATCACTTTTTATCTTTTAACTCAGTTGAAAATAAGTGAGCACAATTACTTCAACCGCAGTCATTATCATTTGCTTTATTTTGTTTAATTATATCTATAGTAAAAAAAAAGATTCAACAGGAAGTTTACGTTCTTTTTTACATTTATGTATTTAAATAAATAAATAAAAGTAATATATATATCTCCTATCAGCCCCATTTGACACAATATTTCATCGCACTGTAATATTTTTATTATAAATGTCATTTTAAAGAAAATGTTGATGATTTTTTTTATTTTCAATACAAAAAAATTGTATTTTTAGAAATTTGAACGAGTATTAATACAGTTCACGGCAGAAAATAATATTTATATATATAAAAACAAACAATATTAATCATTAACACAGAAGTACCTGCTTTATTGAAACCATAAATAATATTGAACTTTATATAAATAAACATTTTAAACATCTATACGTATATTTTCGCTACAATATAATTTAAAAATTAAATATATTAAGATATCAACAAAAATAAATTAAAGTAGTTATGAAAAAACCAATGCAGTAATAAATTGAGAAAGAGCAACCCAAATGATCGAAATGGATATCACTCTTAAGACATTTTTGACACTACTCCTCACTTTAATTTGAAACAAATGATGCCATTGATGTTTTCTTTAATATTTTTTTTGTTCAAGTCATGAGTTGCTGAAACCATAGATGATGTAACATGATTATTTTTATTATAAAACAAATAAATCAATATTTTAAGCAGGTATTTGTTCATTAAGGAAGGTGATATAGAGAATTATGGGAAAACTTATTATGGAAGATCAATAGAATTAAACTATAATGAAATATTAAAATCTTAGGTTAATATGAATATATTTTATACTAAAACTACTTATGTAATTAATATTTAGGGTATATGAGCACAGACTTTCACACCACTCACTACTCTCTCTCATATTACTGATACACTTGAACACATATATGTCAAAAAGATAAATAATCACCAATATACGCATTTCATGCTAAACCAGCAATTTTCAATTGGATGGACAGTTGAATAGTTGGAGTGTGGAGTGGATTGAGGACTGTCCCCTAAAGTATAAAGATTGGCTATCTTAATATACTGTATATCTGAGCACTTATTGCATATATGTGTAGAGATGATAATGTGGATCAACTGATGATTGCTGTTTTAGCATGAAATATGTATATTGGTGATTATCTTTTTGACATATATGTGTTCAAGTGTATCAGTGATATGAGATAGGGTGGGGAGTGGTGGGTGGTGTGAAAGTCTGTGCTCATATACCCTATATATTACATATATTGATGCAAGTATATGATAAGCCTGTATTTCAGTTAAAATTACTTATGTAATATATATATATTGAACTTAGGTGAGTAATATATAATACTGATAAACACTAATACGACCTATACATTTTTATAAGAGCTTGTTTACTTTAGATTCAATATTTACTCATTTAAAAGTTTGTAGTTTACTTCTCATCTAGTTTACCTCTCCTTATAGTACTGTCACTGGAAATGGGTAAGCCTGTGACACCTGAAAGAAAAAAAAAGAATATATCACTGGAAACATTGCAGTTGAATAATATTTGAAAAGTGGAAATAGAGTAAAAAAAAAAAAAATTTAAAGATATTTAACTAGATGATAGAAATAATCCAATATTACAAACTTTCAGATAAAAAATTAATAAAAAGGTGTTTTTTTTTTTATCAAATTAAATAATTAAAGTGAAGTGATTAGCATACCTGTTTACTATGAACATCTTGAGATAAGAGCTAGATGAAATTCAGAATTTTTTTTTAAGTAATTGATTATTTTACATAAGTTAGGATTTATTTTTAGGTAATTGACCCATAACTAATCCTGCTGACAATCTAACTATTGGTTGGTGAATGGATATCTGACTATTTATAGTTAAATTAAAATGGTCTCTGAATAATCAGAGATTAGTCACATGAGAGCTTGCTTTCAAATTTCTGGGAAAGGTATTATATATTTATGGTCTCTGAGCTCATGTTTCTGTTATTTGAAATATAAACATCACATGATCACCTTTTCTTATGCTTGCTCTTAACTGTTATTAAGATCTAGGTGCAGTGCTCTCAGTTCCAAGGCTCCTCACCAATGAAGACCACAAACCAGAAACTAGTCTGGGAATATTGGATGAGTAGGCACTAGATAGGGATTTTATGCACAAGCCTTCTGGCATCCATTGATTACTCTTGCTTGCACTGAGTGGCAATACGTATAGAGTTTTGCTTGTTTGAAATATATATATATATTTGTTTATTTAATAATTTCTAAGTTGTAACTAAAAATAAATAAAAATCACAATATTTTATTATATAAATATAATAAATGTGATATTTTTATTTATGTTTTTTACATTTTCAGCACATAGAAGTAACAGATATATTTTTTGGATACTTGTGACCTACATTGCAATTTTTTTGAATACAATTTCTATAGGGTTAAGAATAAAGTTTTCATCTTTCAGAAGAGTGAAAATTAAGAGATGCAGACTTGGATGATAGCAAATAGAATAGATTGAAAGAATAAAATAAGCAATGTAGTAGTGTTGAAAAGATATAAAAATGATTACTTTTTTAAGGAAATTATAAGAAGATAAATTAGGCATGCATTTGAGAAAATTTATGGAAGATATAGTGCAAAATTGTAGAAAGTAAAATAAAGAGTTGTAAAAGGGGAAAAAAGTATCTGATAGATATTCTTAAGAAGAATAGTTTTGAGTATTTTTTAAAAAAGGCAAAGAATAGAAAGACATGGATAAAGTCCATCTGGTTTGGTTTGCATAACTTGTCCTTTGACAGATAACTAATGAGAATGGTATTTATAATTAATTTTCTAAATAAATTTTGCTAATTAAAATCTTAACAATTTATATATATAATTAAATGTTATTTGGAAAAAGTTGCGGGAGATCTAATGTCAATAGTTATTATTTTAATCTGTGACTTATTGTTTATTAAAGAAGCTTTCATATATCGTCAAATAACAATTATAGCCATTTCAGATTACTTTGATTCTGTGCCAGAAACAGAATAGAAGAGAGAGAGAGAGAGTGAAAATTATAGTACTGAATAAATATATCTTGGAATTTTTTTTTAACTTGTTACTGACAGATTGTAAGATGTGAATGTTATGGCATTTAAATAAATATAGAAGCGTTTTTATTCAGTAGATTTTTTTTAAAAAAATATTTTGAAAACATTAAAAAGTATGTTGAAAGAAAAAAAAAAGGAATACTATATTTTAATTGTAAACTTCTAATAAAAACATTTATAAATTGCATAATAATTTTATGTTGCTATTATAAAACAAAAAAAAAAAACATTATGTGGTCCAGCTCACAAAGCAAGTTTAATTTTTTTGTCCAATTATAGCACCTAATGTAAAATCAAGGAGTATTTGATCCAGATTCTAAATTCTTACTGATAAAAGCCATACATTAAAAACTAGTTTGGGAATATACTAGGATGGTATTTGATATGTATTTATTATTAGTACCATTTGATATTACATTAACTAGTTGATATAACCAAAATAGGAAAAATAAAATTTTTTGTTGAAAATTAGTATTGTGTTTTGGGATTTGTGGAAGAACATAAATTTCTCACCAGGATTATATTGGATTAACATAAAGTAAAAAAGCAAAAATGACCTACCCAACATTTTATTACAGAGAAATTGTGAAGAAGCTAATACCTGTGAACCTAGTCAAATGTTGGGTGGTGATGGTTGATAGTTTTTATTCCAGCTGTTATCCATTTACTATTTATTAATTAGATAGATTAACCATGGGGTGGCTAATTAAAGGAAATTCTAAGCTTGCTTTTAAAATAAAACATTCACTTAAATTTTAATCCCAGATTATGTATATGATACTCAAATGTATTAACCATCACATTAGAAGGATTTATATCATAATTATTAAATATTTGAATTAGTTTATTTGCTAAATTAATGACCTTTTTTTTTTTTTGAAATATGATTGCATGATTACTTTATGTAGACACTTTGTTTATTACATGATTGTGGTATCTTATTACCTAGTTATTCTATCCATCTTTGTGCAAAGAATTTAATGTATATAAACATCTGAAACTATAACCATAAAACTATTAAAGCTATTGATTTTCAGCATATTTTTATATTGTTAATTAATATGTATCATGTATTTCTCTGTGTGATTTAGTGCAGACCCTGGAGTGCAAAGTCCGCAGATTGATCCCAGTTTTGGAACTTGTGGCATTCTAACGTTTTATGAACTCTTAAGCAGTAAATCTACTTGATTATTCATTTAACTGTATATCATGAAATCAGCCATATTATTCAAATAATTTCTAAGCTCATCACACAGATACCATGTCATTTATCTGGAATTCTTGATTTCTACATTTTTCAAATTAATAATTTTGACAGATTAAGAAAATACATTGAATAATTTTTCATTACGTTCCTTGCCAGTCTCATTATTAACCTCCATGTTTCCAGATATGCTTCTGAAAACTAGACTATTACATATAAATATTCAAGAATAATTTTAAACTCTACTATCTATAATAATGAATATACAATGGAGCCTCAAATTTCTTCTTTATCATCATTTAGTTGAGAGATAGGAGGGTCCCTCTTATCTTTATAAAGTTGAATCTTGCGTTATGATTTGGAGAGGTCTCTCTCGCTAAAATTAAGCACTCAAGGCATATGTACTGAAGTTTTAGCCTTACATAAATATTATGTGCTGACATCACATTTAATAAGAATTATTATTTACATCATTTATGATATAAATTATATGCTATCCAAAAAAAATGCAAATCAACAAAAAATAAATGTATTAAAATTGATAAATTAATAAGAAAGTAAATTTTACAAGTATATTAAATTTTTGGATATAAACCGCTGCCATATTATTTTCATAATACCATTTCTAAGGCTTGCATGAATATAATCTGCCAGTGATATTATTTAACAAGCTTCATTTTTTCAAATGATGAAGTGTAGATATCAACATAATTGGCAAGCCAAACCATAACAATTGCTTAGAAAACATTAAATAATTAAATTTCATATGCTACATTTTTATTATATAACTTAAAAATTTATTTAAAAAACGAAACAATTTTTTTATTCTCAATTTTTTTTTCAAATTGCATGAAAAACCTTTGTATTTTTTTTAAATATCTGTTTATTAAATAATTATAATGTTAAAGTTACAATCTTTACAATTTTTTCCCTGTTTAATTTTTTAAAAAAAATTCAAAATTTCATTTGAAATTTCTCCACAGTATAAAGATAATGACTCTATCAATTCTTCTAAGCATAAGAGAAGTCACAAAATGATATAGTAAATGAAAAAAAAAAACAATTTGTTTATAAAAAATAAATATATATTTTTTAAATAATGAAAAGAGAAACATCTGTTTTTTAAACAATAAATAAAAATGCTGTAATTTTTGTATTTTTAAAACAATATAATCAAATAAGATATAAATATATAACTTGAACCAAGGAGAAGGATATATGTATTATCTGCACAATTCTATTTTTTTTTCAATTACTTTTATTTATAATCTATTTGTTTGTATACTATGATTTTAATTATAAGTATATATATATATGTTGAAAAGCATCTATGTTATGTTTGTTGAAAAACTACAATCCACATACATTATAATAAATAAAACAATGTAAATAACATGTAAGTTGTAATCCACTAATTTCATTCATTAGAGACCTTGGAACCAAATATAGCAGATGTTATGATTACACTGCATACTTACAATAAATTTTGCCTATTAAAATATTTTATATTAATTTTCCAATGTATTTTCCCTCATTTTATTTAGTGTAAATAATAACTATACTGTATTGTAACATATATGCCATTACATCACTTTCAAATAAAATTGGAAAAGATCTACAAATAAAATCGCCCTCAAATAGAAATATATATAAAAAGAGAGAATTTAATAATTTTATTTAAATTAATATATATAATGCACAGATGGCAAACTAATTATATAATTATTTAATGTTAAAAATCTAAAAACAATATTGATTTTAATATAAAATAATAAAAAAAGCTGTTAATTAGTTATTTTTAATCTTAGAATAGAAATGATTTCTATGATGATGTAATCACAAACAGACTCTTGGGCATAAAGTCAGATAAGAAATAAAATAAAAAAATACTAGTGATAAAATTATGAGTTCCTGCTCTAAATTTAGCAAACTGGCTAATAACAATGGGAATAAATGCACAGTCCACAGAAAAAAGTCATCATCACCAATAAGAACATCACCAAGCCAGGCAAGATCGATCCTGGAATTTGATGATAAGAATTTAAAATGATATAAAAAGAAAACTCTTAAGTGGAGATTTAGATTGGGATTGCTCTTGCTGATTGCGTGTTATTTAAATATATTCATAAGTGTATTGTGGATCTCCAAAATGTAGGGTTCATGCAATAATTTATGTTTTCCATATTTGCACCAGCTGAGGCGGCCTCCAGGGTAATGGTTTCTGGAAAGTGGCAAATGATGGATTTGTCTCCACCCAGAACAATATGAAATGGAAAGAATTTTGAATTGTGTGATGCACCAAGGACCACAAAGACAGACTTCAATAAACCTACAGCATTGGAAAGTATGAACTTTTGCTTTAAATGAATTTTAATTATATAATACAAACTTTACCAAGTAGTAATTTTAAACGTCGTTTAAATTTTAAAAGAAATCTCTTGTCTGGCTAAAATTTTAAATTATTTATTATATTTTATATATATATGTTTGATATCATTTCCATTCTTGTAAATTTCATTTGAATTAATTATTTAAAAATAGGTGTTAATGACTGCATAGATTTGTAAGATTATGTTAGTTTAAGTGGGTTAATTTTGATCTAATTGTTTCATAGTTAAATCAGTGCTGGTGGATAGATGTATGGATGTTTTATGACAATGTAATTTGAGTAGGTGCATTGCATACTCATTCCCTTGTGGCACAGTTAGTATACAGGGCATAATAGCCACCTGAATGTATGGCCCAAAAGTGTAGCCATCACATTGTCAATGGTCATAGACATATTTCCTGTGTCATTAATTATCTTATACTCTGGTTGGGACAGTAAACTGGTAAAGACTGCTATCCCCATTTATAGAGCATCTCTTATATATATATTTAAATGATTTCCATTTTTTGTATCACCAATTGGGCAGTGAATCATTGCTGTGTGTTGGTGAAATTTATTAATGATCATGGGAAAGATGCTCATTCTTTTTCACCATAATTCATTATTTTCTGATATCATGCTGCATGTGTAAATTCTTATTAGCATATTCTGTTATGCTAATAATCTCATTTTGCATTGGTGACATCAGTATATTAATAAGCTAGTATTGGTTTAAACATGGAAGTTTTAGCCTAAAGTTAAAAGGGATTGTTTAGTTATATGCTTATTCTATATAGCGTATTTACACTTAGTGAAATATTAAAATTGTATTAAATCTATTAAATGCTTCCATCTGTGCATATAATTTAAATCAAATAGATTTAATAGTAAATTTAATCTTCAGATGTTTGTATTAATGTGTGTGTAATAAAATATTTTCTATACACCTGGGTCTCATTTTATGTGATAGATACGTTTATTCAGAAAATGCACACAAAAGAAATCGCACAAAAATAGACTTAACTTACCTTGAAAAATGGGGGATACATACTGTAATTTTCAAAAATCGCATAAAAGCAAAGCAACAACATAAACTTACTTTAAAATTCGCATAAAAAAAAGGAAATAAAATATGACTAATAAAAAATTTCAAATTTAAAAAAAATTGATACAAGACAAACTTTTTTTACTTTTTTTTATTAATTACAGTATTTAATTTTATTCAAAATAATATATTTTTATGCGTAATTTACAATATTTTAAACATTATCGCTATTTGATGATATGCAAGTTCTTTTGTGAACTAGTAAGACATCAGATTCGTCAAGAAGAAATACAACTAGTGCCAACTTCATTTTTTAAAATTGCTCTTATAGTATACTCACTCAAACTAAAATGTTTTCCAATCACTGTTGATCCTTCCCATTTCACTAAGCAGTCTAAAATTGAAATTTTTGTTTCCAAAGAAATTCATTTTCTTGGGTGTTTTTTCCTCTCCATTAGAGTAGACTACAAGTTTAAAATAAAAATAAAAATTTAGACTTATGATAATAAAAAGACACCTACTCATCACTATTGGGCAAAATTTAATTAAAACTAGCAATTAAAAATTAAATTCTTATTTTTGACTTTAATTTTTTAATTTTCAATTCCATTTAAAAATCGATTTTCATTGTTTCACATCACATTAATTTCAGATCACATTACATAATTTTTAAATTGTTAATTATAATTAAAAATCAGATTTTAATTTTTAATAGTCAAATTTAATTGTGCCCACAGCTGTTACTCATCTTTTAAAAATAAACTTACTAAATGATTAATTGATTATATACTCTTTTTTTAAAAAGCAAAAATAGAATGTGATTTAAAGTGCAAAAACAACAACATGCATTGTATACACATCTATAACATTTGAACAGATTTACATCATAATCTTGTAAAATTTATTACTTGTGGACACTAAATGATTAATTGATTATGTACTCTTTTTTTAAAAAGCAAAAATAGAATGTGATTTAAAATGCAAAAACAATGCTTAGTATAGGCATCTATAATGTTTGAACAGATTTACATTATAATCTTGTAAAATTTGATGTGTGTATGTGAAATGGGGAAATCCTGATTTTAAGTGAATTATGAGCTTCTTTATTGCATAAAATCTATTACAGTATTATTATAAAGTGCTGAAAATATTGAAATTATTAGATGGAAGTCGAACTCCGATAATGCGCTATTACTTTAAATATGACATGTGAGTGCGCAAAATTTATAATATTTAAAATAATAGTGCATTATCAGAGCTTGACATCTGATCTAATAATTTTTATCACATAAAAGAACACTGCATACAAAGATATTAAGAAGAAACATGAATTGCATTAAAAATTCTGCATAAAACAAGACCCGGGTGTAATTAATTTTGGCAGTAACTTATTTTATATATTTTATTAATAATATTTTAAATTTGAGAATTAGATACTTTGAATATACTATGATATTTTAAGCTGTTTTTTCCTGAGCTAGTGACTAAGGGTTTTGGTTCGAAAAAAGAGTAACATTTCCCATATGTATCTGCTGCCTTTATAAATTTTTTAGGTTTAAATAGCCTAATGGTGCCCTGGTATGGCAGATTAGGTTTGGGAGATTCCATCGACCATTATAGTATATTTATTACATAAATTTTTATAGGGAACTCTACAAATCTTAACACAAGAATAATGACTTTAAATGACAAGAAGCCACTCTTATCTTTGACCTACTTTCTAATTAAATAGGTGAATCTATAGCATTGTGATTTGTATACAAATTGTGGACTTAATCAGTGAAGCAGTTAATAGCTTCACATTCTCAAATCAAAATGCTTTAGATTCACCTATATAATTAGAAAATAGGCCAAAGATAAGAGTGGACACTCTTGTCTTTTAAAGTCATTAATCTTGTGTTGATTTGTAGAGGCCCCTATTGTCATATCTAGGTGCATAGTTTTATGGTTATAGCCTTAATATATATTACTTACATAATGTGTATGTGCATAACAAATTATTAATTACAACTATAAATGTTTATAATAAATTTTATACATTAAGTAATTGTTTTACTATGTTCTTTATAGTAATTTAAAAAAATAATTTTTTATTCATTTTTTTTATAACAGTTTATTTTAGAATATATTGCTGTTGTTGTTTTTTTGATAATGTTCAGTAACATTTAGCAAGTAAAGTTTATCTTTTTTTAAGATCAATCACAGTAAATATTTTAACAGAAGTTAGTTGACTAAGAAATTTTAAATAACATCTAAGAAAAATAAAAATCATAAATTAAGAACAGTTGTCAAATTAAGAAATACAGTAGAAATGTGATATAGCTTATTAATTCACAGTTTTTTTATTATTATTACTGGGGGGGGGGGGGTTCTTTCATTTTATTTTTTAAAATGTTTATATTTATTGTATTATATATTTTTATTATATGTGTGTATTCAAAATTAAATAAAATTTTATTTGAATAATTCATAATTTGTATTAAAATAATAAAGTCTGATGGCAATAAAATGTTAAGATCCTCTCATAATTTTGTTGAGGTTTTAGAAATTGTTGAATTTTCAGTGGTTAAATTAATGATATTGTATTTTTACTTTTCTTTAAAGAAAAAGATTTTACATTTTTTTTAATTTTATTAATTTGATTTGCAGCATTCAAAGTAAGACACTGAAAAATTATATCTTTAGCTTTTCATTTTAAAAGAAGTTCAATAAATATTATTGATAATAAATTAGGATACTTTATATAATAATCAGGAGGAGAAATATTTATAATTCATATATGTTGATATAAATTGTAACATCCTCTGAATAATTTTAAATTAAGATTTTTATTGATTTGCAAAAAAAGGTTTTAATTAAACAAACCCATTATACATATAATTTATATTAGAGCAAATTATTTTGAGGTTTTTTTTTTTGTTTGCTTATTTGTTATAACTTTATGAAATAGATATAATTGATTATTGTATTACTTTAGAACTTAATCATTCTAAAGTTTCCAATAGAGTTATTGGTCACTATTCTTCCATACTGCCTTAAAAGGTATTATTTTGGATTTTGACAAAGAGCAATCAATAAATAATAAAGAAATTAATAAAAGTTTAGTCATACACTGTGGCAAAAAGTAATTATAGGTGCCAAAGTAATTACATATGTGCAATTTTTTAATTATATAATTTTTAGCTGATGTCAATTTTTATTCTACAAAGAATTTTTGATTGTGTATTATTATTAATTATAATCTTTATAACATATAAAAATATGTTAGGCTATGTTCTAAAAACATTCTAGAACTACAATACTTAACTTTATCTTATTTTAATACAAGTCTCTTTTTACTCTAAACCATCCTATCTCATCATATACTATACTTTATCAACTTCAACTTTTCATTGATTTTACATTATTTTTTTGTAATAAAGTTTATAATTTAATTTCACATCAACACAAATGCATTAATGAAAGCATGCACTTTCTGGATGAAATAAATTAAGACTTATACTGATGAAATCGTTAGTTCACCAAGATTGTTGCACATTTTTTATGAATAAGCAATTTGTGATGATGTTTAAGTTATTATTTTTCAAGTTTAATTCACTTGTCCTGATTGTCCAGTTTCTTTTCAGAAATTTTCTTCTCATGATTATCCACCTAATATAATCTTTTCTAATGACATGTCCAACTAATTATTTTAACAATGTAATTTGCTTTTGGTTATGAATTTTTAAATTCCAATGTACATCTTTATATTTCATAGTGTAGTCTGCAATTTCTGTATTATTCCAAATATACTTGGAAAAAAAAGTATTTAATCTTATAAAATTTTTATATACTAATATTAAATTAGTTAAAGCTAGCTTACAGCATTTCTGCCATCTTCAACAACATTTTATTTTATTAATAAATTTTAAATTTAGA
The DNA here is from genome assembly GCA_028023455.1 of Epiperipatus broadwayi. Classification (NCBI taxonomy): domain Eukaryota; kingdom Metazoa; phylum Onychophora; class Udeonychophora; order Euonychophora; family Peripatidae; genus Epiperipatus; species Epiperipatus broadwayi. The sequence continues at coordinate 4,495,051 of JAQFVV010012485.1, read as the reverse complement.
GATTATTTACAGAATGTAACTATCAGATTCTTAATGATATAACTATTTTGTGTGCTCCCACAACTCTACACTCATCAATACAATATTTTTTTAGCTTTATAATATATGATATGTTCTTACACTTTTTGTCAGGTATGAAATACATGTTTTAATCACAAGAAAAATCTAAGATAGAGCATTTAATGCTTTAGTTGGCCACTGTGAAAGTTGTCAAGCAAAAGTTTTTCCATGCAAAAAAGCAATTATATTCTCTCTCTCTCTTTTTTTGCAAAATGTCAAAGTTCTCGGTATTGTTTTGATTAGTTCTAAATATATTTATTTATTGATTTCTGTATCATCCCAGGCTTCAAGCAATCATTGGAAATGGAGCATTTTGTTATATGCATATCTGAGTTATTTTATATGATTGTATTATGCTTTATCAAAATCCTCTAAGGATAAATATGGGGAAAAATTTTTTGACCAGAATCATTTATTTTTTAAAATAATTAATAAGAAACAATAAATTATATTTTAGATGTTTTTTTATTAAATAATTTATGTTTCAGTAGTATACTTTATTGTATGAATTAGATTACATGAATTTGTTGTTAACCAAAGTTATATTGTTGAAAATACATGATTTAAAACTATATAGCTTTAGAGCAAACAAAAAGAATAATTAAAGAAAGGGATATGTTTAACAAAAAAAAAAAAAAAAATAGTTGTTCTTGTTACAGAAAAGTCATAATTTGTTTTTTAGGTTATGTTTTGTTTCAAGTTTTTAATAGTGACCAGGTAACAGCAAATATATCTGGGTGTGCAATTTTGCCATCTCTGGCCTTTAATTGTTCGAGCTTCTTTGAGAATATGGCTGGGTGCTTTGTGGTATTGTCTCCAAGGCAGAAAGTACATCTGGTGCACCAGAAACTATATAAACAAAAAGTTGCTGCACGAGCTGCTGGTATTGAGCCTTTACTGAGTATCTCTAATAGGTTATCAAGTGTGATGTTATTTTGTCTATATGTGTTAATTATAATTTCTCGGGTATTTGTTAGGCCTATGCAGGTGTGAAATAAGTGCTGTTGTGTTTAAACAGCATCAATTTTGTTGTAAAATCTGCGGTATTTAAGGAAGTAGGAGGTAAGTAGAGCATGAAGATTTACCTTTAGAAGAAAGTCAAAAAATTTGGGTTCCATTGACCACTTTTTAAATCACTGCATCAAAAGACTATTGTTCATTTTTAGTATGGGTGAGTGAGGATATGTTGTTATGTCTGGGTATAGCATATTATAAATAGTCCAATAGTTTAAAATGTTCTTTTTGCTTACATTAATAATTATTTACTATTGTACAATGGATTAAATTTTTGAAAAAAGAAAAAATATATATAACAATTAAATAATTAAAGAAAATTTGTTAAATCTCGTAGATTTTTCCACCCTTTTAACCCAGACATGTAATGTGCTTATAAAAGTAAAAAAAAAAAAGGAAAAAGATTTATGTAATTGTCGAAAGAAATATAATGGAACAAAGTTAAAAAACAAGCGCCGTGGAATAAAAATGAAAATAAATGTTGTCACATCAAGTCGGGTGTTTTTTGTTTAATATACATAATATTTAATACACCAAAAAATTTATGAGTGAACATATTATAATGCATAATGAAATGAGTTTAGCATGAAATAGATATCATTTCTATTTATACTTAACACAGTTTTTTTTTGCAAAAAAAAAAAAATCACACACAGAGATTGTTTTCTGGTTTTTGCCCTTCTCATTGGGCCCTGGGATTCAAATGTGGAAGTAACGTAGATATGCATTTAGCAACCACCTTTAACATCATTTTACTATTGAAGTTAAAACTCTAAAATTTAAAAACATCTTAAGATTTTAAATCCATCACCTCCTTGAAATTATATAGATGTGGTTCCAGGTTAATAACTATTTATTTTAATATTCTTGATTTTTTATTAACTTTAGGTATCTTTTCCCTGTTTAGGAATATTAATAACTACATTAATTCATTAAATTTCTTATCTTACTCTGATGCTATCTATATTTTTTCAAGGTTTCAAAATCTTAGGTTGAATTTTAGGTTTTTCGTAAAGTTGTATATGGATGCTAAATGCATAAATAATTGCATGATTGCAGTTTTGAATTACAAACTTCATTGATAAAGACAATATCCAAGAGCTTATTTGGGGATGGAGATTTAAATCACTGATTACCCAACATTCTTATTGATGGTACTAATATAGAAACTGTTTTGTTTTAACTCACCCATATATATATACGTGTGTGTGTATGTGCGTGTAAGATTTGCATAAAATAACTGATATTTCTGTCATATCAGCACTATATTTTAATAATTGCAATAGAAAATAGAAGAACACACCACATACCATTTTCTTTTACAACTAATAAGAAGTATAAAATATTTAATTTAAAATTGATGTTAGTTTTATAAGTCAGCAAAAAGTCCCATTCGTTGATAAAACAACATGAACTCCAAATGAATCTCTGTGCAGTAATGTGTTCTTTAGCTTGAGTTATGGACAACAGTAAAAAGTATATATAATTACTTATCACTAAATTCTTATCACTAAAATAAGCCTATAGAAGTAGAGGTGCGAGAGTGTAAATATACACACTAATATAAAATCTAACTTGCCATACTATATTCAACTATTAAAGTTAGCATTATCATCTTTTAATTACTTACATTTTACATGCACCCTCACACTTATAAAATTAAATATATATACTGTGTATTAAAATAAAATCAGTATCATAAATTTAAATCCTAAGAATTTTTTGATAATCAAATATAAAATAATAATATAAAAGATGGACTACTAGTTGATATATATATATCTTAATGACAAGAATTATGTTAGGTTTTTCTTTACAAATCTGTTTGTGTTTACTGCATGATTATATATATATATATACATAAATTAATAGAAATACATTGGTAATATTTATTAATGAAACAAATATACAATTGCTTATTTATACTACGTATGACCTGATACTTTTGGCTTGTATACCATTAGTTTTTGAGCAACTATAGAAAAAAGGGACTTCAGGTACTCTTATAAATTTACTTGCTACTTCCAGGTGTATTATGGCAGCTTGCCTCATGAGTAGGTAATGTGACAATTCTGGCTGTATTGTGACCACTTGTCTCATGTCTGATTTAGGTTCTAGCAGCTTCTAGTTCTAGCATGAATTTGCCTCACTGCTTTTAACCATGTAGCGGTCAACCTGTATATTGCCATTCACCTTTGACAATTGTCATCTGACCTTATCTTCAAATGGATTGACTAGGTTCCCATCCATACCGAGATTCATTGAATTCAATGAATATCATCACCTTGCCATTGGACATATGTTATCTATTTATATATCTATTAGTTCATGATGCTAAATACTCAATCTAATCAAGATAAGATAGAATCTGGATTAGTTCATTATTTGAAGGCAAAGTGAGATATAACAATATCTCATTTAGTTGTATACTTTTATCCATATTTAAACTGATAATAGATATTGTTACCCATTCAACTCTATCTTTTACTGTATACTAATATAAAAAATATTATTTGACTACTATACTGTTTTTGAGGAAACCATCTAAACTGTAGACAACCCAAATCTATTAAGAAATATCAAAATCCCACATAAGATTATAATAATATAATATCCAAATTATACAGATCAAAAGTAACTCTTTGCTAGGGTAATCCAATCTCATTATTCAAAACTGTCTAAATATTAAAATACATTTTGGCAGTAAACTTATTTTATGTAGATCTCATTTCATCATATTATTCATAAAATATATATAGTTAACCGAAATAGAAACTTTTCTTAGACCATAAATAGGTTTCAAAAGCCTAAGCTTAATATAAAACATATAAATTTTAAGCTTTTCTTATCACAGAATCTAAGCACTTCAAAGTCAAAATATATAGAGATAAATAATGAATGGCCAGTTGCATTAAAGGTCATGTGACATTCAAATACTAGAAATGATAAATGAGATTCAATTTAGGAACATTTAACTTTGAAGTATTTTACCACTGCACTAAACTGCACAGGTAGCATTTATTGATTGTCAATAATATTGTTATGTAATCATAATTATTTTTCATATAACATTTGCATCTTGATTTGATTCTATCTTGGACAATCAAAGTACTTTTACTGTTCTCTCTTTTACACCACATAAATTATTTTCTAGAAATGCATTACTATATATTATTATGCTAATAAAAATTACTTATTTGTATCTCATTCTATAATATGTAAATACACATAATGGCTTATTTAAAATATATTTATTGCTACATGTAGTATATTGTTCTGTTATTAAATCTGATTTAAATAAATTAAAATTAATATACAAGTTCATAAATTCTTTAAACAATAGTTATTTTGATAATGAATACTTGTGGCTACCATTTTATTCAATTTTTAATTTCTTGATATTAGTAAAAATATTCAAACAATGGTTTATTAAAATTTTGTTCATCTTGTCTCAAAGTTATAAATATTTTGCTTGCGACTGTTTGTCTCTAGCAAAATTTGCCTGCTAGCTTGTTTATTTTACTTTGAAGTCTGTTGATTTTCTGTAAATTCAATATCAGTTGCTGTTTCTAAACATATATTAATGTGATAAAACTTCTCCATTTAAAATTTATTTGAAGCTGCTCGTTCTGAAACAATTATCTCTCTGAATACAATTTCTGCACAGAGCAATTATTTATTTATAAAAACTGAAAAAAAAATCTGCATATATATTGTTAAAAGTTTAATGTTTTAATTTTTAAAATTTTGAATAGTTAACATAAGCAGTTGTGAAGTGCGGCCATTTTGTGTATACAGAAATGAGGAAGATAAAGACAAAAGTTAGAATAAAAAAAAATCAAGCAAGTTTTGTTTATAATATTTCATTTTGAAATATGGATTTTTTCTATAGTACAGGCTTTTTTTATACCTGCACTTCTATATGTATTATATCTCATACCGCTGATACACTTAATCACACACATGTCGAAAAGATAAATAATCACCAATATACGCACACAGATATACAATCAAAGCTCAGCTTATATTAAAATAGCCAATCTTCATACTTTAATGGACAGGCTTCAAACTACTCCACCTCACAACTCTTCAGCCATCCATTTCAATGGATGGATGGATGGCTGAAGAGTTGTGAGCTCAGCTTTGATTGTATATATGTGTGTAGATGATAATTTGGACCAACTGATGAATGCTGGTTTAGCACAAAATACGACTATTGGTGATTATTTATCTTTTCGACATGTGTGTGATCGAAGTGTATCAGCGGTATGAGATAACATAGACGGTTGAGGATCGGGTGAAATATTTCATTTTATAAGTTGACTGAAATGATTATTTTGGAAGAAATAAAGTTCAATTCCTACAAAAAAATTCTGCTTAAAATCTTCAATTTATTCCAGTAAGTCTCACAGAAAATGTTTTGATTATACATTATATTGTTAAATTTTATTAATTAATTAATTTATTTGAGGGGCCCGAAAATAATGTCTCGTGCATACACATAGATGAACATTTTGCACGCATTACTTGCGTGCTAGCTTTAATTTTCTCTTTGAATACGAACTTTTAAAGATACTTGCAAATAAATAGGCATTTGGGAATTACATAAATATTAGTTTTTTACAGAAATAAAATCATATCTTTTTGCAATATAAGTCATTAGGGATCACATTGCTTATAATCTTCTTCTGAGATTGATATAATAGTAAGTTAGCAATTTTCAGATTCAGATGTTGTGATTTGATATGTAACAATGTCCAGTCATAACACTTGTTTGATTTTAATTTCAGGAGATATTATATATATATTTGGAAAAAGAGAAATGAGATCGAATTATTTCATGTGTTTAAATATAATTTTTTAAAAACAAATACACACAACAGATATATTATTCTTTAATTGACGTTTAAAATGTATAACTGGTTAAATATAATCTTTGATTTAGTAAATGATTATTAATAATCATTAATGTATTTATCTGAAGTGGTTGGTGTGAAAATTTGTGACTTCAGAAAAAATGTCAATTGTAAATTAAATTATAATCTATACATATGACTGCCAGTTTAGTCACGCATTTTTTCTATTCTCCAAAATTTTATTAATTAATAATTTGTGTATATAGTATATGAATTTTTTTTGACAATTTAACTATTGGACTATATATCATAAAGGAATTTGCAAAGATTTTAACCAGGAAATAGAATCATCAGTGGTTTAATTTATTCAGTTCTGTCACTATAGTCATAGATTCAATAGTCATTAACAATGTGTTTCATAAATTGTGTTTGTCCATATTTATATAGAACAGTGCTTATGAAGCATATAAGAACAAAGGCAGTGGATTGTTTTGAATTTTCTGATAGGAAGATCAAATCCAGTTTGACCTGAGAAACAAATTTATCTGAAAATTGCTCAAAATTTTTATTTTTCACATCATAATCCTTTTAATGCACATTCTGATTTAACATTCAAAAGAGATACCTTAGTTTGAAATGAGCCTTAGGTGGACAAACTATATCTTGAATTATTGGAAGTCAAAACTGTTTAACAGCTTTTTCTATAAAATCTCTCATTAGAAATTATTCTGTAAATAAGTAAGACAAAATTTTAGCATTAAAAAAGAAAAATACATATAGGAAGAAACTAATAAAAACCTAAAAATTAGTTTTGTGATGTCTATACAATCCATGAATACCAGTATGTCTACATATGTCTGATACTGGGTTTTTGTTTAGTCTGTTCTCTTTTCAACATCTTGTGATTCTGTTTTAATTTTTTTGCAGCTAAATTATTTTTTTTAAGAGACTTTATTGTCTTTATATGTGGTTCCCTATTTCTATTATAGTCTCACTAATATATTACCATTAAAAGCAGTTATCATGTTTGAAATAATCTTTATAAAATGAATGAAATCTCATCTCCTGTGAAAACATTAAATATTTTTGTAAAAATGTATGCTTTATATTCTTAATTTTATCATGATGTACCCTGTAACCATGGATTCATGATCATAACAATCAATGAGATTTTATGATCTTACTATTTTATTTTCACAATCATTCTGAGCATCTTTAAGTCATGTTTTCTCTATGACTTTATGTTAGACCATAAGGACTCCATATCTCATTTTCATACAATAAGTTTGGACAAATAACTGTCCTACATTCATTTAATTTAGTTGAATTAGTTATATCACCGTAGCAGTAGATTTTGTCTTTTTATTATTAAATGCAGGAGCAATATCTTAAAATCTCTATTATCCATCAAAATTCAAGCCTGTCTTTGTGCCTAAAAGCTTATTAAGATCTGTTAATTGATTTTCATTATTAAGCTAATAATAATCTGATCTAAAAGGTGCTATAGAGTTTTCTTCCTTCACTGGCTATTAAAAGATTTAACTTTTTTTTAAGATTCATTACTAAAGTCTTTATATATTGCATTCAGAACATTATGAACATTCTGTTGGTAAACTTTTGAATTGGAAAAAATGGCATTATCAGCATAATGTGAATCTAGAAACCAATAAGACGAAGTTTTTAATCAACTTTGGTCAAAACCTGTTTCAATGATCTCTATCATAAAAATGAAAAACAATTTGGAACTAATACCATTCTTATTTAATAATCAGTTTTTATTTCAATTGCCTCAGATTTTTCTTTCATTCCATCATGCTAGCAATAGTATAATATATAAACTCTAATTCATTTCAAACAACACACATTTTTTTTCAATTTATCACAAACCATACCTCTTGCTTCCAAATTCTTTAAAACCCCATTGAATCTCTGGTAACCATTTATTTATGACTGCAGAATATTCTATTTATCAAAATCTATTAAAGTTCGCTTATGGTGATAGATAGCTATATTGCACAATTTATTTTGATTAGTTTTATGAATTGGAATCGTATAAATAACCTTAAAAGATCACTTTATACTACTATTTCATGAGACCAAATATTTCTAAAAACTTCTATTAATTTTTGAAGTTAATATATTATTTTTATACTGCAATTTTTTTCAGATATCTCATCAGGACTAGAAGACTTTTAAGGTTTACTTCATTAATGTGGATATCCTTGCCTAAATCTAAATGAGCAACAGTCATCTCAACTCATCAGATAGTTAAAATATTCCCAATACTTTTTAAAATGTTATAAGTATTATAAAAAAGATCAACCATAAATTTAATGTGATTTATATGATCAGCCGATGACTATATCTTCATTCAAATTTTAATCTATTAGTTATTTTAATGTTTTTCCCACAGATCTTTTAAACTTTTGTCACATTTTGTTGTAATTAAATCACTAATAATAAAATAATTGTCAAAGTATCATTGGCGATTATTATTTTTGGTGAATCCAAGAATGGATAATCCAAATGGATAATTTCAGTGTTTAATAGCCATTACTCTGCATGATTTTCTCAATAGTGGATTGGTAGATTCTGGCACTTAAGGTCCATGGATGGCACCCAGATCTGTTACTTTCAATGCTTGGACTTCTTCTGAACTGAACTCCCACACAATAAAGCCATTTGATTATTTACTTATTTTACAGCAATTGAAATTTCAAGTTAGAGTCGCCTTTTTCAGAAAGAATATCCAATTTTCTACAGATATGTTTGAAATTGAATGTAATTTAATCTGGTAAGATCAGATTAACAATTTAAGCTTGTAATTCTAAAGAGAAGATAATCAATTCCTCACATGTGCTCTGTACTATAATATTCAAATAGTGATGTTAAATATGAGTAAACTCTTAATCCAAATCACAAAATAAAGATTTTGAAAAGATAAGAATGGCTTTCTTATCTTTGTACTTAAATGTAATTATATAGGCCAATCTTAAGATGCCTCTTGGACTAGGTATGAAGATAAAACTACCGTTCTTATCTTTTTAAAGCCTTTCTCTTGGATCAAGAGTTTACTCATATTTATTTAGCTAATTGAATATTAGAGTCATGTGTGGAGGATTGGTTATTTTCTCCTTAAAATTACAGCTCGATACTGTGCTAGTAAAAATTTCTTGATTATTCACCTTAAGCCTGTAATATTATCTTCACATCCATAATTTTAATTATAAAGTAATTTATAAGATTTCATTGTTTTAAGTGTGGTTGTATCCAGTTTCTTTAAAATAGTGATTTACCTGTCTGAGCAAAATGTTTGTAATAGTCTATCCATATGGTAGATAAAACATAGAATCTGTTTAACATGCATTAATATCTTCAAGAAAAAATAAAAAAATTTTTTTACTGGCATTAATATAACAATATTATCCAACAAGGAATAAAAGCTGTATTTCATTGAATTTTCCAAATTAAATGTTGGCCATTCCTTCATCAGATTTTTAAGGATATGGATAGCTGAAGAGTTGGAGGGTGGAGTAGATTGAAGCCTGTCTATAAAAATTTGAAGATTTGCTATCTTAATATAATACCAAGTACTGATTAAATATACATGTGGAAGATGATTTGCTATCTTAATATAAACCAAGTACTAATTATGTGTGGAAGATGATGATCTGGACCAACTGATGAGTGTTGGTTCAGCATAAAATATGTATATTGGAGATCATTTATCTTTTTCACATATATGTGGTTATATGAGATAGAGTGGATAGCTAAAGGGAACATGAAAGACTGTGTTCAAATTTCTTATTATTTCATTTAAACTCCAAGCATATGAATTATGCTTGTATTTCAAATATTAAAAACTGATAAAATGGACAGAGGTATTATTGCAAAAAATGACTTTAATGCCATAATTCTTATTAATTCATCTAAAAAATGCAAAAAGTAGAAGACAATAAATTAGACAGCAAAGTGAATCCCATACCATGAAGTCATTCTTAACTTGATGCTTTGCCTTTTTTAATCATTTATATTTCTTTTGGAAAATAAATAAGAGTAACTATATCAGTACCAAATCAAGACAGATCTTTAACTACTAACATCATTTAGGATTTGAAAAGTTAACATCAAACAAGATATAAACATTTTACATATGCATCATCATCATCTCTCCAAATTCAATTCATATTCTCTGATTTCTCACTTCTTTTCTCTACATAACTCCAGCACAGTTCATTATTTTAAATACCCGTCTTACAGGCAATCTCTTTCTAGGCCTTTTACAATCTCTTGGAATCCAGTTTAAGATTTCAATTGTTCATTTATTATTATCTCTTTGAGAAATATTTCCAGTCCAACTCCACTTTAGTCTCTTAATTCTTTTAATAATAAGAGTAACATCCATTTGTTCTCCACCACGTATTTCATTTTTGATCTCTTCATTACACTTATCATGCATATCTTTATACCTTGTTGAATGATCTGAAGTCTCTATATGGTTCTTCTGTTAAGTGTCCAAGTCTCAGATCCATAACACATTTATTAAAAATTATTTAAAATAGATAGGCATATTTCCTTGTGCACGGTCTTAAGGTTATAGCCTTAATATATATTACTTTTAATATAAAGTTATTTTTACCAAAAACACCCCAACCAAGTTTAATTCTATGATTAATTTTATCTATTATGTTTCTGTTTGTAGTAATAATCTAACAAAGATATTTGTAGTTGTTAATTTCTTCTAACTTATTATTAATTTTTATGTTCTTCTTTTGAAAAAATTCACTGAACATTACTTTAGTCTTTTTAACATTTATGTTTAGCCCTACTCTCTTAGTTTTATTATATAATTCTAGAAATATTTCCTGAAGACCTAAATAAAGCATTGTTTGCAAAAGCAATTACACCATCTGTAAAATCTAAAAGAAATACAAATTATAACACCTATCTTTATTAGAACCAATCTCTCTGTTACTGATTTTTGATAAAAAATACTAATATGAGAAATATCAGTGTGTTTATATGTGAGTTGCATTAAGTTGAAATCTATATATTTTTATTCTTAAAGGTAGATGACTTGCTTGAACTATATCACTTTCACTTTCTTGATGAATAAATTAATGAATTTTTATGCAGTAAAATTCCAAAATGTATAAATAATGACAAAAAAAACTTTACTTTGGAATATTTTGATAGTCATGAAATAAAATGCATAACATAAAAACATTTTGGTTTTAATTTTATATAAATTACATTGCAATAATACACACATACGTGTACTATATGTATATTTCAATTCTTTAGTAGAACTCAATAAATCTTAATATCTGAATCATTTCAAAATTGCTAATCATGATCTATCTATTGATTTTATTTTATTTCTGTACAGGTTCTGCAAATCCTTAACTCTGAGTGTTATAGTTCAACATATCTTCAACTAATAGACTAATCCAGATTCCATCTTATCTAGATTAGATTGAGCATTTATCACTATAAACCAATGGATATATGAATAGATGAGATATATCTAATAGCAGAAAGCAGCCATTAGGTGTTGATGCTCAGTAAATCTGATTGCTTTCATTAGGAATGAGGATTTGATTATAAATAGGCAATCTGTTTGGAAATAACATCAGACAATAACAAATTACTATCAGAGCTAAATAATAACAGGCACATTGTTCACTATATGGCTAAGGTAATGAGGCAAGTTTACACTAGAACTGGAAGCTGCTAGAAAATAAATCTATCATGAGACAAGTTTTTACAATATAGCTAGAAGTGTTACTGTACTTATAAGGAAAGATGTCATGACAATTTACATTATACATATACATAGATACACATGAATATTAACCATTATGTATTAAAGTAAAATATTATTATTACAGTTGTTTATATGTAATATGAAAAAAAGATTAAAGGATCATCATGTGATAGATGTGGATGTATAAGCTGTTGTCACAAAATCTCATGTTTATTTTTTTAATTTTTTGAACCACTCTTTCTCATTGTCTATTTTCCTCCTGAAGTTCTTAAAATGCCATATGGAGTCCTAATCACTTGCACAGAATAATAAAAACAATAATTAAAAAAGTAATTTTGTTAATGAGACCAATGTTTGAATCAGTAAAATATGATACCCCCCTCCCCCGAATAGTATTAAGGCAAATAAAGTATGATACAAATAATAATAATAACAAATAATTAAAGCATCAACCATAAGCTTTCCCTTTTATAAATGGGAACCTCATGTTGTATGATTAATGTTTCCATCTACCTTGACCATCACTTGAGATTAAAGTCTGAGTCTGATGAATTTTGGGAATTTTTCTATGGCATAAATAGATTTTAAATGTTTCTTTCGGATAGTCAGACCATCCATTGACAAATGAGTATCAATTATTATTAGCTGGGGAATAAACATTCCAAACTAATGTGAATTGGTCAGATGAGGACTAATGTTCTGATAGTAAATGGAAACAATGTGATTTTAATATAATGTACTCTTTACCACTAGTAGAAGGTATCACATTATGTATGAGTGCTGAGCCCAATGTTTTTATTTATTTTTAATTTAAAGCACAATAATTATTCATGTGCCTACTAAATATTATAAGTATCTCAATTTTATTACAAATAATTAATTGATACCATTTCCGAAATACAATATTATTTTCAGTTCCGGTTCGTTTTTATCATATATCTTGATAAATTTAAGCACATATTTGAAGGAACTTTTTTGTGGGCTTCATGATGTAATATAAATATAAAATTGTAGTCATAAATAGATAGTTCTGGTTTTTTGCTTTTGTATGCCTTTGTTATGTATTTACAGAATGTACTTTCAATAATTTATGCACATTTTTATTTGTATGTTTTTTTATTATATATATTTTACAAAGTATAGTTAAATTTCAAATCATCCATTCCAAATTTGTAAAAAAAAAGATATGCCTAATAATTTTTTTTTCTTTTAAATATATATATAATCTATAATTATAAATTTATAAAAAAAATAATAATCAAAATTTGAAAGGTAGTTTATATATATTGAATTGACAATAAGAATTAAATAATAGTATTTCTAATCAGTACATTTCATCTAATTAATGAGTATAAATCTTGTACATCAGTGAATGATCAGCTTCTTATAGAAGCTATACTAAGATTGAGCTATAGAATGCAATCACCTGTTTGGATGCTATCACTTTGAATAAATAAAGGTAAAACAGCTTTGAAATAGTTCATTGTGAGGCAAACGATTCTTTATCATTCTTCTGTTGAGAAATCCTGGAAAAGACAATACTTACTCGATTATCTGTATACAGAATAATAAGTTTATTATTCAATCTCTTTCTAAAAATAGCTAAATCATTATTTATTAACTTTTAACTCGATAGTTAACTAGGTCAGTTATGATTAGCTACTGAAAAAAATGCTTAGCTTAATTAGAAGTCTTTCAAATTATCTGAAAAATTTTATAGTTTTTAACCAGATTTGAACTTCATGTCTTGGATATATATAGATCTAAATTTATTTCTTCTGTATGCTTGTTTACACATTAGACTCATATAATGATGGTTAGACAATACCCATGTCATGCATGTGACTTGGATTTCATATCCAAATTAGGTATAAAACTTGAAATTTTTTTCCAATATGTTTAGGCATCTAAAATTAGTTAGTAAATTGTTATCAAGCTATTCTTAGTCAGTGTTTAAAATAGCTATATTGAAAAATATTCATCCTTTAGAAGAGGTCAAGCCTAATAAGTAAAGTCTTTTCTACAGCTAGTCTTTTCTTGGGTGAATATTAGAAAGGACTTTTATCTGCAATCGACTTTTTAAATATTGTTTTTATTCACAATACTTAAATAAATGTATAATATTAACCTTTCATTCAAAATAAAAATATATAATAAAGTTCAGGTATATGAGACATTTAAAAAACTATTATTATTATTATTATTATTATTATTATTATTATTATTATTATTATTATTATTATTATTATTATTATTATTATTATTATTATTATTATTATTATTATTATTATTATTATTATTATTATTATTATTATTATTATTATTATTATTATTATTATTATTATTATTATTATTATTATTATTATTATTATTATTATTATTATTATTATTATTATTATTATTATTATTATTATTATTATTATTATTATTATTATTATTATTATTATTATTATTATTATTATTATTATTATTATTATTATTATTATTATTATTATTATTATTATTATTATAATAATAATAATAATAATAATAAGATGTTATCAATTTAAAGTCATCAACTGATAATCATATGAATGGCTTTTTTGTTTTGCTGCTTGCATACTTATTTTAAATGATTGTATTGTTTTCATATTAATATTGCTCTATCTGGTTTGCTGCAATGATAAAATGGTGGACTCTGGAGTTCATGACCCATGTATCATAGCAATAGCTCTGCCACTTCCAATATTCAGAATTCATATGAGCTCCTAAGTAATAAACCATTTGATTACGTTTATTTTTGATCTTTTATTTACATTTGTATGTAAATATGTATCTATATGTGTATATGATTACATTGGGATGTCTCAAGTGGTTTAATGCAATAGTAGGGTGGTAGAGCCCAAGGTCCATGAATTATGGCCAAATTCTCTCTCTTTTGATACTTGAACTCCATATGAACTTCTAAGCAATAAAGTATTCAATTATTTTCATTTGATGTTTTGTTTTTGTTTTTTGTTAGATTTTTTTTTAAAAAAAAAAAATATTATATGTGGATAAATGTGTTTTTAATGCTATCTTATTTATATATTATAGAAATGTTATTTATTTGTTGATACATTCTATTTCTTCTTCATCTACACATAAATCAGATCTTTATTTTTACTCTTAAACTGTATTTTTTTTTTTTTTACATTTTTTAGTGATTTAAGTTTAAATTTTAAATTCTTGTCAACTGTCTTGATTTTATTTTATTTTTTTTATTTTTTTATATTTTAAAACTGCTTTTAAAAATAGTTTTAACTAAAATTTTATCTCACATATTTTATACACCATTTATAGAAATAGTGTTTTAAACTAAAACACTACCATTTTATTTTATTTTTCCTATCAATGCATTTAACTCTCAATACATATATTTTATTTTGTGTGTGTTATTAATACATAAAATATACATCTCTTTCCAAGATACTGATATTGTGAGGAAATTCACCAAAATGATGCAAAATAAAAAGTTGCATATACTTAAGGGGGGAAAATGCCTAAATAAAGAATTCACAGTGATAGTCTATTTTGATCAAATTAAAATAAAAGTGATTTAGTGCAGAGGCAGTAATATATCTCATTTCCACTGATGTCCACATCATATTATAATTACATTTTTATTTATATAGCACCACATTGATAATCATTTGACTAATTCAAATTAAACTCAGATCAGTGTCTTCTAGTTAAGTGACAAAATTTTTAAAATTTACCTGGCCTGGAACTCATTCTCAGATCATAGATATGATCAGTAGATATACTATGCCATAAAGTCTCTCACTTTTTTTTTTTACAAATTATTATTTTATTAAATATTCTTAAAATATTGTTGGCTAAAACTTGAACAATTCTTATATTGATAAAATCTTTCTCAGTTTTTCATTAAAATTGCAGAATACAAACAATCTATTAGTGTACATATATATATAAACACTCACATAAAAGTTCTATTATTCTACTAATATCCATGTTTTTTAAAAAAAGATCTCAGATAGTTTATGTAATGAAAAGTCATTATTTTACTATATGAAGAAAATTTTAAAATACTGTTAAAAAATATTAATTATTTGAAATATATCTATGAGATAGAAAAATAAAAGACTAATAAATAACTTAATATTATAAATTAACTTAAGGTTAGATTAAAAAATTTTCAAATATTTGAAAATTTGATTAAATGTGGATCTCCATACAGTGATCATTTGATGTTTAGTTGTTAAATAGAATTGTAATGGCCATGTAGATCTTTAAGAACAAGAAAAAAATTTAAATTAATAAAATTATTTTTAAAATAAAGAAAGGTGAAGCACTGTGTTTGAAATTTGTTGTTATTATATAGAAATGAAATGTAAAGAGTTTATAATATTAAAAAAATAATTCATCCATTGTTAAAGATATATTTAAAAGAAAATGAAAAATAAGCATCTCCATCATTCCACCCCCATTCTAAATAAAAGAGAATGAATTTTTTTTTTTAGAAATATACTGCTACAAAATATTATTTTTAAATAAATGATTCTCAGTTGCATATTATCACTTTCAGCTTTTTTTTTTACTTTGTTGCAGTTATTTTGCTAGTTATGCATTCATATGAATGTTGATTTGCTAGTCCAAAAAATCTGAAGATGTCAGTATTCTACCCTGTAAGTACTACAAATGAGCTAACAAAGCATCTGATTGGTAGATTTTTTGAGAGAGAAGTTGTAAGACTACTTGTAAACTCTTCTTCTATTGTTGTCAACAATAAACAAAAAATCAATTTTACCACAAGCTTAGATTCAACCCAGTTATAGAAAATAAACCATGCATTCAGCTACCATATATACACTCTATAGCTAAACTTTTAATCAGAAAACTTTCCAATGATTTCAAAGTAGGCTTTTATTTACTACCAACTACTAATAGATTAATCAACAATGCAAAGGATATAATTATACCTGAAGTAACCCCCATGTTGTGTATAAGATAACTTGCCCCCAACAAGGGTGCCAAACAATGTACTAAAGCAAATCTTGCCATTAGATTATCACAACATTGATGCATATACAACAGAATGTGAACTATGACTGAAGGCAGCTTAACATTTGTAGAGCATGAAAGAATCATTGGCCACACTTTCCAACCAGCTTAAGCTGAGATAGTGAAGGAGGCTTGTTTTAGCACAGATAATCCCAAGGTGATCAACTGAAGAGATTCTTGCTTTTCTATCTCTAAAAAGTGGGCCATTTAAATATTATTGAATAAATTTGCATACATTACTGTGGCATTCACTAACTACTAGTAAAAAGAGTTATGAATTTGAGAACATAGAATTCCTGAAAGTGCTTAGTTTATCAATTGTTATGTATAGCTTCATTAATTGTGTACAAAATGCAAGCTTAGTATTATTAAATATTTATGATTATTTTAATATTTGTATAGAAATAATTAAAAAATAAACATTTTCATGATTAAATTTATTTGAATATGTTTTTTTTTTTATAATTCATAGTTAAGAAAATTGTGGTAACAATAAAATGAAACTATGATCTTTAATAATCTGTGAAATACCACAGTACAGAACTTTTGTCACATCTTAATAATTACAAATGCATTTTTAAATTTTAGAATGAGATTTTATAATTTCATGATGACTTAATAATATGTTCTGGTTTCAATCACTTTACCAAGATTTTATTAACTTATCCACCTTTGCAATAATTATCCAATAAGAAAAAAGATATTGTTTTCATTACTGATTTCATTGTAAAGTTCAAATATGATTTTTAGAATGATTTTCATTTGTATACTTACATTTTTAATAATTCAAGTACAATTTATTGATTCATAATATATAATAAGGGTTTAAAATTTAATAAAATGTTGAACTATAACTCAAACAGCTACTACAAGTTTGTGAAAAAACATATAGAAATATGAAAGGGTTAAAATTAAAAATGTTATTACCAAATTTAAAATGGAAAGCTGAATAATTAGTAAAAATAAAAAGCATAAAAAATATTATAATTGTGGTAATTAAATGAAAAGAAGTTAATACTGTCATTGCAATCTAAAAACCATTTTGTTAAATTAGGGCATAATATTAGGTTTACTGGAGGAAATAGAATATAAGTAATTCCAAAACATAACTGATGACATTAAAATATTTTCTGTAACAAATACTTGTAGAAAATGTAGGAAGAAGAGTTTTTATATAATATTTACTCTAATTTATTTGTATGAAAAATTCTATGCACTGATGTAAATGTTATATTTTTTTACAACAGGACATTTTTTTTTATGAAACTAGTTAAAAGATGTAGTATGTGTTTCTAATTTTCTAATCTTCATTTATTTTGTTTATTTATTAAAAATTTTAAATATTTTTCTATATTTGTGTATAAAATAATATTTAAATGTTTTGTGTTAATTATTTTTAATTTCAACCTAAATACTAGATATTGTTTCAAATAAGAAATAATATATCATAAATTACTTACTATACAATAGCAGCTGGCATAAATAAGTATGTTATGTGTTTTTATTTTTCTTTAAAAACTCTATTGATATAATATAGTAAGGCAAACATTTACATAGTAGTCAAATCTTTGATAATTATTTTCAAGACTAAATTATGTATAGATAGAAAATGGAATTTGACACCCTCCTTGTTTAAGCTGTTTATCTAGACCAAAATTAGACAATGGCAAATAATAAAGAGTATATATACAAATCAGCTGAAATGTTAATGTATGCCTTGTAAATGTTTAATTTAAGTTTACTAGAATAATGTTGCATTTATTTCTCATCAATCTGTACATTTGCTCTGTTATTTATCATTATATGAGATATTTAAATTTACTTAGACTAGGATAGAAAGTGGAATTTAATTTTGACAGCTATTGGCAAGATGTGGCTGGGTATGGAAAACACTGTATGAGAGTAAGAGTTGTAATTATATATATAATATTACAGTTATTTATTGTCATATTACCAATAATATTTACGATGAATAATAATAGTAATGTTTTATAACAACCATGAGTGACTTCTTTATTCTTTTCAATGGATTTCAAATGCAGTATTCAGCATTTCATAATTTGGCAAGCATTTTCAAGAGACAAATATTAACTAAATATATAAACAACTTTAATTTAATAAATTAGTACCATTGAAACTAGTGCCCTAAAACTAAATTCAATATTCAATCAGATGCAAATTCTTAAAATATATGTTAAACAATTCATTAATTTAAAAATCACTCTTTCCATGCTTTTTTTGGATTTGTGAATTATTTAATTTCAAAAATAGACTGTTTACCCATTTATTGTAAATTCAACCTTTATTAAAAGTAAAAAAAAAAAAATCAGCTCACCACCATTACGTTTATTAATTTCTAGATATTTACTAAGCTTTTTTCTTTTTCTCTGCAAAGTAATTCCTTTATTGCAGCAGGTTAAAAATCACTTTAAAATTTATTTGGATTAAAGAAGTTTTGAATAAAAATATTCAGATTGACAATGTTTACTTGTAATAATTTATTATTCTCATCAATGGAAGATAATATCAGTTACTCATTCCAATATGTGTTGAGTATAAGGAAATTCTATAGATGCATAAAGATGCATTTTCAATAATTTTGACCAATCATAAACTTTAAATGAAGTTAGTGGGGGATTGATAAGAACGATGCATGCATGGGTTACACCATTATTTTTTTACTATTTAATTGACAAAATTGATTTTTTCTTTTACCTTCTTCAATTAGCAATAAATTAAGATCTTTAGTTCTTAAGTTATCCATTTTATTACTGTAGATTGCTGTTAATTAGTCTTTAATGAATCACGTTCTTTATTTTCTTTCCTTTTATTTTTTTCATAGATCTTATAATATTTATTAAACGTTTTTTAATATTATAATTTTGAAATAATTACATTGGATTTATTAATTTTTTTATCATAATTATAACACATCTCCAAATGATTGTTAATCTCAAACAATTAATAGAACTTCAAATAAATTTTAAGGTTTTTTTTATAAGAGCTTTAGTTTGATGTTAAATAAGGATATCATTTTCCTCCAAATTTGAGTGATTGGCTTTGTTTCCGTTTAAATATGTATTAAAAAGTAAATGGGTTTTAAAAGTTGTGCACTATAGCTTAATGAAATTAACAATTTATCTTTCATCTTTTTTATTCTCATCTTATTTTGAAAGAAAATAAAAACCAAAAATAAAAAATTATCTTGATTTTTAATTAGTGTGTGTGAGAGAGAAAACATATTGAAATTATACTCAAATATTGACAGTAATACCATCCTTTTTGAAAGAATAAATTATGGCCACTATAGCACAAATAATTATGATTAATTGTCTATGTTGTTTACTCAGTGTTAAGATTCTGGAATGCAAGATTCTTGAATCGATACTAATACTGGCCATTCCAGCACTCTAACTTCTTATGAACTTTTGAGCAATTATTTTTAACGAAATTAGTAAACTTTCAATATTTTGAACATTGGATAAGTAAATGTTTATTTGGTTTAGTTGTTACCTGTAGCTGAGCATGTTTCTGGTGAAGCCAGAATTATAGTGTATTTAAATGCAAATGCTAATTTATTTAAATTAATGATTTACATATTCCACTTTTTGAAGAGTTGGGCACTATTTTTTTTTTTATTAATGGTGTGATTGTTATAAACAATAAACACACTTCTTTTACTTTGTTTTCTCTCATTTCATTCAGTACAGACAATCTAAGCATGGTTCATTGCTAATAACATCTACACCATTAATAAGAAAAATAGTGTCCAACTCTCCAAAAAATGTAATATGTAAATCATTAATTTAAATAAATTAGCATTCGCATTTAAATACTCTATATCCAGATGTTCATGAATGCTGTGATTCTGGCTTCACTTGCCGAAAGCTTCAGCTACAATAACAAATTAAACCGAATAAACCTTTACTTATCCAATATTTGAAACATCGAAATTTTACTAATTACAATAGAAAATAAGGAAAAAGAAAATAATTCTGAATATATAATTAATGAATTAATTAGCAATAATTTCAATATTTTTTCATTTTTTTGGGTAAACTTAAGTTTACTATTTGAACTATTTTCATAAGAACATTTAAGCTTAACACTGCCAAGGTAGTGATTTTTTATATATTTTTTTAAAAAAAGAAGAATTCTCAAACTCAGCACTACCATTATTGTTCTCATGTTAATAGTTTAACATAGCGGTAGAGAGGTGGACTGAAGAAGTAAAATCTCTGGATTGATTCTCAGCAGAGGAAAGTATGAAAAAAAATTTACTTTGGAAACTGAATGGAGTTGTACTCAACCTGTCACTCAATCTTTTGACAATTGATCATATGATTGTTTTTTTAATAAATTATTTTCACAAGTTTCAGTAATATAAATGATTGATTTTGTCAAAATGTTATAAAAATGCAAATGAAATTATAACCTTACTTTTTTTTTTACATTTTTCTTGGATGATCATTGAATCGTGAATAATTGATAAACTTTATGGAGCCAAACTACTACTAATACTTTTTAAAATTAATATACATCCATAATATTTTAAATATATATATATTTCTCATATGTCATAGCATCAGCTGGGAAGCGAACTCGCTAACAACTACTTGTAAAGGAGCCGTCGCTGACCTCTCGACCACCAATGCGTGACTTATATATATATATTACAGGAGAAAAAAGCAGTACATTTTTAATCATCATGAAAATATAATCACTCCTGACTTTAGTAATGCTGCTCTTTCTATCGTCTGATTTAGTTTATACAAACGTCCGAATGACCTTAATATTGGCAAACATTCTTACACATGCGTACACACATCTGTTGTGTGTTTAAAAGTTTGCCTTGATTACAGCGTTATTTATCAGATTCGCTATTCTTTAAAAAAAAAAAAAAAAACCAGAAAATATTAATATAAATGATCATTTATATTTGTAAAAGAGAAACCAAACAATAATATCAAGTGTCTTGGATAATTTATAGATCCAATGATTGCATATGATTATTATTGTCTTGATTAGTATTTACATATATAGAGAGAGGGAGAGAGTTCGATATATTTTTAATTCCTAATAAATAAAATTTAACTTTTTTTTATGTTTTCATTTAAATTTTATATATAATAATTTTTATTAAATGTTATAATTATATACACAAAATTTTATAATAATATATATTTAAATGCCAGTATATTGTCTGTACTGAAATTATTGTAATTAGAAGAGATTTGAACTCAGATTTTCAAAGCACATGCATGTGATCATGTGTACCGGTTATATAATATGGAGTGGATAGCTATAGGTAGCTTGAAAATCTGAGTTTAAATCCCTTCTAATTACAACAGCATGTCATGAAAGTTTATCAGTGTGCAAAATGAATCCATATCATTTTGTATGTATGTTAAAACGAGTACTGTGACTAAACAGAAACATTTGATTATCATTGATAGTAGTTTGCTATTGCTTGCTACTCTTAATGCTACAATCTCAATTTTGAAGCTAGATCATAATCGTTAATGAATCTTTAATTCCATTTGTTTGCATAATTTTGTGCAAAATTATTTGAGAAAAAAATGTTTCACAGAAAATTAAAATGCAGACGTAAACTATCTATTCCTTACACTTACACTTAGTTTACTTTATTAATAAGAATCTTGCTCTTTTATTTACATAAAATCATCGTACAATTTCCTTAACATCAATAGCAGTAACAAACTCCATACAGTAGTACCACCCAGTGCAAGCTCCTTGCTTTACAGTTAACTAATAATAGATAAAAATGGCTGCTGGTGCGTTGCATTAGATCCTTAGATCTAAGTGCGGTGCTCTCATATCCAAAGCGCCTCACTGATAAAAGCCATAAGCTAGAAACTAGTCTGGGGATACTGAATGACTAGACACTAGATGGGGATTTATTGCACAAACCTTCCTGCATCCATTGATTATTAAGGTTTGCACTGGGTGGCACTACTGTATGGGAAGTTTCCTATACATTGTTGGGTCTTTTTTTTTGCAGATGATGTCTTTTTGTGAGCAGAAAGAAGAGAAGATGTGGAAGTTATGCTGAGGACATGCACAAGGGTGGGTAAAGATATGGGGATTAAATTTAGTGAAGAAAAATCAAATATAATGATGGTGAATACTGGGGAAAGAGAAGACAAAGATTTCTTATTGGGGGATATAAAGTTAAGTGTGGTGAATAGATAAAGTTATTTGGGAATCACCCTGAGTAATAAGAAAAATTGCTTGGATGAATGGGAGAAAAAATTGATAAATGAAGCAAAGAATGTGAAAGATAAACACTGAAGAACTAAAGTTAAAGAAACTTTTTATGCTCTTGAATTATGGTGCTGATGAAAACTTTTGAGAATACTCTGAATAGCAAAAAAAAAAAAAAAAGAACTAAAACTTAATTATAATTAATTCTACTTTTAATCACTTAGGAAATCATGTGACCTTTGTGTTGTTTATTAGCAGATTAAGCACTAACAGTTTCATTCAATTAATTGAACAGATATTTTTTTATATATACTACCCAGCTTAGAATTTATTTATGAATCTTTACTTCTGAATTCACTACTTATTTTATCATTGGTCTGAACTACACAGGCAAATTAGTAAAACCATTATTATCTACCACTTTTCATCAAGTATTCATTATGCATTATTTCCAAACATGACCATATGATGTGATTAAATAATTCATTCCACATGAATAGTCAAGTGAAAAAGATAAATATTGTTATTATTCACTCAGTGTTCAACTCAATATATAGATATCATTTGAATTTGTATGAGTAATGCTTTTTCAATGTATGAAGACATTTTATTGATTGTTATCACATTGACTGCAAAAGTTTACTTAAAATAAGTTGAATCCAGAAATTACATGAGCAAATATTGTTAGATAAATTTCTATTTTCTACATACACTTTAATAAAATAAATAAAGTCATTTGAAAAAATAAATGCCATTCTAGATCCATTTCTGGATGACCTAGCACTTTTTACTTGGCCCAGATTTGTGATCTCTTATATGTTTTCATCTTGGAGATCATTTATTTGTTTTAGTTATTTTTTCAAATATTTGAAGTATGTGTTATAAAATAAAATTGTTAAGTATATTTAAAATATTAAACATAGAATAAAAGGTGGAATTGAATATATGCTTGTATTTATTGAAAAATGGACTAAAAATGGTATGATAACGTTTAACCTATAATAAATTATTAATAATAATCATTAATGTATTTATGAAGAAAGGTTAATATTAAAGGTGTGAGTGTTACAAATTTGAAGTTTATAGAATAAGTTGTAATAAATGTTTTTATTAAAAAACAATTGTTAATAAAATAATTTTGTTTAAGTAGAAAAATTCAATTTTCAAATAATTTAAAGATTTTTAAAAAAAATTATTTTAGATGCTTCAATATTTAATATCCATCTATTTATTTTCATGATTTTAAAAAGATAACTGTATGATAATTTTTTGAAAGATTATCTGAATATCTCAAGACAGTTCATATGACCTCTCAGGCAATTTACCATATTATTCTTTTTTTTAATCAAGCAAATAAATTATAAGTCTGCTAAAAATAAGAATTAAAAAACTCTAATTGCCAAGTTTACATTTATGAAATAATTGTAGTTGTCATTTGGTAAATAATCATTGGCTACAATTTCATTGTGAAGTTATGGGGAATATGTTAATTTTTAAAACATGATGAATGTCCATAATTTCAATTTGTTGTTGTATTTGCTTATTTCATTTACTATAATGTTAAATATAATAAAATTTAACCACCAAAAATTACATAATCACCATTCTTTATTCTTATACAAGCTGTTTTTCACAGAGGCAAAACTCTCCATACATTAGCACCACTTAGCACAAGTCAGAATAATCAATGAATGCAGGAAAGTTTATGCATAAAATCTCTATCTAGTGCCTACTCATCCAATATCTCCAGACTAGTTTTTAGCTTGCGACTTTCATCAATGAGGAGGCTTGGATCTGAGAACACTACACTAGATCTTAGGAGCTAATGCAACATGAGGAATTTTTCCTCTGTGAAAAATAGCTTGTGTAAGCATAAAAATTGTAATCATAAGATGTTTGATGGTTTAATATCAATATTGGCCCATTGGATTTTGGTGACTGTGGTTATTAAAGAACCAAAGTTACCAAAAATATGGAAGCTGAACTGAGTTCAGATCTATACAACTATACAAGCTAATGAGCTTAGCTTAAAAACATTATAATGTTTTCATTTTGAATTCAAAACTTTATAGTTAGCTAAAAAAGTAAAAGATGGCCACTGGTGGGTTGCATTAGATCCTAAGATCTAGGTGCAGTCCTTTCAGATCCAAGGTTCATCATTGATGAAAGCCACAAGCTAGAAACTATCTGGGATAGGGATTTTATGAACAAACCTTCCTGAATCCATTGATTACTCTAGCTTGCACTGAGTAGTGCTACTGTGTGGATAGTTTTGTGTCTATAATAAAATTTATAGTGTAAGTTTAAATTTATTATTAGAAAAACTTTATTTTGCATTCAAATATTTGCATGTATGACTAGTCATTTATTTACTTGGATTTTTTTAACACAGTATTATATGATATCAATATATAGATAATTTTATATTTTTTTTGTGTGTGTGTGTGTGTGTGTGAAAATCAATCACAAATCATTAAACAACTTTGCACGAGTTTTAGTCTAATAATTAGCTATTACCACCATCACCAATAGTTTGTCATTACTTAATCTCAATATTTAGAGTAACAATGGAAATTATAATAATCCTATGGTATCATTAGAATTGATATTAAAAGTATTTAACAAATTAAAAAGCAATTAAAACATTAAAATTGACTTTGCACGTTAATACTTTAGCTTAATCAACAGACACATTGCAAGAGTCTACAGTTCAAGGCATAATGTCATTTTACTTCAGAGATGATATTTATATATGTAACTGAAATTAAGTATAGATCTTTCTTATAGGTTGTTTATAACTGCTTTTGATTATAATTAGGTTCTCAATAAATCTAAAAATATTTCAATTACATCCAATGATTTTTTTTAAATAGCAGATATAAAGCCCAAGAAATATATACACTTGCATTATATATAAAATTAAATGTTCAAAAAATTTTAAAAGTATATGAAACATTATTATATGCAGAATTCAGTCTGGGTCATAGTGGAGAATAAAATCAATGGTATCAAAATGGTAGTTTTGGTCCTATCTTACATAATCTTCATACCAAAATTTTATTTTCAATATATAATTTTTAGTAATTTTCTTCCAATCTCACTATATTTATGCCATCTAGGAAAAGCTTTAGTAATCAGTAGCTACCAAATGGTTGTGGTTAATAAATCTGTATCTGATACTATTCTATCCATATATTTCCAGACTAGTGTATAGCTTATGGTTTTTATTACTGAGGAGCCTTTGTATTTTTGAACAGTGCATTTTAACCTTTTGAATCTAATGTACTATTTCTTTATCTTTTTTTTATTTTTTTGCAACCCAAAATGAAAATTTTGTATTTTGTTTCCAATTCAAGCCAATTTGCTTGCCTTCGCAAAGATCATTTGATGTTTTGTAAGTCAGCTGATATATTAATAACACTCTTATTTTTATATAAATTTGAAATAGAATAAATTAGCTGTGATATTTATTAATTATATAATTACAGTTTAATATTTTTAAGGGTCACTAAATATCTTTATATAAACAAAGTTAACCTGAATTATGGTGATATTAATTATTATGTTCTAAAAGTTCAGGATCAATTAATCATATGAGTAATGGAATAAATAAAACTTCAAGTCATTCAGTTGAGTGGAATTGTTAATGCAAAAACCTGCCACTAGAGTGTTTGAATATCACATGATCTTTTGAGAGGCTAATCATGCTTTTATTTTTATTTACTACTATCAAATTTTATTTACATTTGTTAAAGTGAGTAGGCTTATCTCATACATCAATACATCATAAAGACCAGAGCTGATGGTATTAATTAATTCATGTTGCAATTTTTATTTTATCTAATAATTGAAACATTAAAATACAGCCAATCAAATTTAATTTTAAGATTTTTTTTCATAAAAACATTGTGATTTTTTTTTTTAATTTTTAACTACTGCATATTTGAAATCACTATAATTAATAATAATTATACAGCAGTCCCTTGCAGTTTAATATAACGGTAGCAGTTGTCAAGCATTGTTAGCTGAGAGGTCAGCACAGCTGCCTTGCGAGCAAGCAGTTGGTTGCAGACGGTTGTTGCGGGTTGCTATGACATATGGAAAAAAATGGTAGCAGTGATTTATTCAAGAGATAAACGTTTTTACCTGAAAAAAATGTTAAAAAATATCAGTTTAGATTAGCAGTATACCACCTGTGAGTTGCAATGCCTCAAGGAGTCCAGAAAAATTGTTGGGGGTTATGAAAATTTTGAAAAGTACTCATGTTGGATAATAAATTTTTATTTGAGAAAACAAAAACCTAAATACTATTTAAAAAATACATGAAAAATCCTCACTCATTATTGCATCTCTGACCACTTTTGTGTTTAAACACTTCCTTCTTTATATTCCAGTCTACTTTGTATAAATGGCACTTTGCTTATATAACTCTCATTTCTCTTGTTCATTCTCTTAGTTTTGTTCTTCATGCTAGTATCCTCCTAATGTTAATATGTCATACTATGTTTTTGAATGTATATATTTGCTAAAACAGGATAAAAAAGTTGAAATTGCTACAAATCAACAGAAAGAGCATTATTATACATTTTTTTGTTAATATGCATTTTTTTCAAAAGATCTTATACCAAATAGTATCATTGAAATATAATATAAAAATATATATTTGTATGTAGTAAAATGACTCTTATTATTACTATCCTTATATGCTTATAATAGAATGGTAACAACATATAAAGGTTCAGTCTGAGTATTGGAGTTGCAAGTGTGGTTTAGACAGTTGAATGAAACTTTTGCAGTTAGTTTGTCATTTTGGTACTCAAAATATTGTGTTAAGAAAAAGCAATAGCAAACCATCATCATTACTGGTCATACTATTCATTGATCTTATTTTTTTATGGATCTATTTAGTAGTCTATATGATAAGTTATATACGCAAACGATGCTATAACCAAATAATATGGTCATTGTCAATGGTAGTTTTTTATTGCTGTCACCCTCATACAATTTGTTTTAGCTGTTCTAAGCTTGAACGAGTCTTACACATAGATAATTGATAAAATATATATAAAGTTACACATTGTTTAGTGTTTAATAAATACATTTTAATTTTTTATTAGGAAAAATTATTTTGAAAATGTTTTTTTTCTTTCCTTTTTATATTTAATAATATAATCTTAACTACTTAAAGAGCTTATGAAAGTTTATGATATAATCTTAAATATTCGAAACACTAGTATAAAATCGTGTTAAAAATAATGTCAGTCAGCGATCATGCCGTTCATTAAATGTTATTGTCTGGTCTTAGTATACTGTGACGTTATTTGCCTTTAGGTAGAGAACTTAACACACATACTCATAGATCTGAGTAACTTTTAAATTACTTTCTTACGTGGACTTTTTTATTTTATTTTATAAATTCCCCGGATTATCGTTA
This sequence comes from Epiperipatus broadwayi, assembly GCA_028023455.1. NCBI lineage: Eukaryota > Metazoa > Onychophora > Udeonychophora > Euonychophora > Peripatidae > Epiperipatus > Epiperipatus broadwayi. The sequence continues at coordinate 4,466,652 of JAQFVV010012485.1, read as the reverse complement.
ATTTGAATTTAACCTCAGGTTTTATTTACGCATAAAATTTCACCTATATATACAATAGTTGATTTCGTTAATATCCATCGATTTTTATAAGCAGTATAAAATGAACTTTTTGAATAATTCTATTAGCTTATTGAAATTAATTCTTTGTAGGTCAAAAATTTATTTCCTTGTACATCTTCTGAAATAATAAACTTGTCCCTGATTAAGCGAAGTATTACTTTAGGCAATATTACTTTTATTAGAGGTTGCTTAATCGATGTTTATTCCACTCTCATATAAAATTAGTTGTAATTAGGTGTTTTATAATGAAAATTGATTTCAGCAGTATAATTAGTAATAATAATCTTATTAAATGGCAGCTATAATAAATATCTTTGCTAGTAAAAGCATCTTACAGGTCATACAATGCTTCAAGTATTAGGTTCACAATAAAAGAGTAGTTTTGCAAATACAGTAATAAATGGATTCACATCATGAGGAAATATTTCCATATATATATATGTGCACATAAAGAATGCATAGTATAATGATAGCTCATCTGCCTGCCATTTCTACGAACTGGGTTCGAACTTATGCTAGTAAAAAATTCGTATTCCGATCAAATATAAGATTGTTTTTTAAGTAGCAGCCCATAGATAATCTAGTTAATTAGCCAAGGTTCTCCAATAAATGGGTATTAACTATTCATAACTAGGGAATAAAAACTAGAGTAGAATCTGCTCAAATATTCATAATCTGGTAATTGGGTAAGTCTGATGAGTAATCGTCTTATTTGCTGTTTTGATATGAGAAATTATTAAAGAGATAGCTTTTATACAGTGAGAAATTTAAAGGCTGCTTTATCTTTTGTATAAAAGTGAGAGAGAAAGATAAGGAAAAAAATTGTAGTAAATCAAAATATTAAAATGCAAATCATTATTATTTATTAAGAAGGAATTATGTCATAAACAGAGTCACCTAACAACATAAAAAGTAGATGTAAATTAATTTGTCTAATATTTGTGAAAATGGTAATTTTCAGTGTTTGTAAGTAACTTTGAAAAAAAATATTCCAGTAAACAAATATCTTGAAATCATCATGGGTAATCATCTGTCATAATCATATCCACATGTCATCTTATCTACTCTTTCCAAATCTTCCTCTCTCTTTTTATTTTTGCCTAGTTATTCCCTTTTTAAGACGATTGTTTTTTTCCATCTCTCATCTTTTCATTTGTCTCAGAATTTTTCGATTTCTCTTTTTAATTTCTTCAATAAATTAATCTTTTTCCATTTTCCATTGTAAAATAAACTCTCCATTTGGAGCCACAATACCATTGTAGTTTTAATGTTATTCTTCCATCTTATTTTTTTACATTTTTTCACTTCAATATAATCCCAGTCTTCTATTACCTCCCATCTCCATATCCCAATTATCATCCTAATCTTTGCTTTATAAAGTCATCATCCTAACTAAATACTTAACACTCATCTTTTTTTAATCGATTTTTTTTTCGAATTACAAATACCCCCCCCCCTACTTTTGGCTATCGAAATCGCAAAGCAAAAATTTAACATAGTATATATAAAATTTAAGTGCTTAATAATTATCTTGAATCATGCATTCTTTATTCATTGCTGTCTTTTTGACTTATATGAAGTTGTTTAACTCTATACACATCACATAAATGAACTTATATAATTGAATTCAGGCATGTAGTATGTGTATATATGCATAATTAAAGATCGATGGATATATATGTGTATGCTATGAGTAGATTAGCTACTTTTTATTAAGCCTGTAAAGTTGAAATATTTAGATCACAGATTTGAAAAATGAATTATCTGTTTGTATTTTTATATTGGACTATTTTCCATCATCTAATATGAGTATTGTCTTTAGAAAAATTAACTTTATTTAAATATTCCAAATACATTCAACTGTTAGTAATAAATACCATATCAAACAGGTTAGTATATGCACAACATTTCAAGAGGTATTCTTCCCTCTTCTTCAGGTGTTGCTGGCCTGAACAGTGATAGTACTAGCATGAGATTCGAATCTGGACCTTTAGATTCTGTATTTGGAATATTTAAATAAAGTTAAATTTTTCTAAAGACATTCAATACTCATATTAAATGATAGAAATAATCCAATATAGAAATACAACTAGAACACCATCAGCATAAACCTTCAGAATTATCTGTTTATCTCTTTTTTTTAATTCTATAGATTTTTTTTCTACATTATTTTAACAATCTAACAATTTTTTTTAATGATCCGCCAGTCTCACTATGGACTTTTCCTATATGTTTTCTTTTTGGGAGGGGAGAATTATATGTTTTATTGTCTCATCTATGTGCTTTTTGACAAATTTTATTTGTTAATCCTAATCAACAACTTTGCATACTTTGCGGTGTGACCTGCAATTCTTGTATTTCTCCTCTACCATGTGTTCAAATCTTGGGTCCCTAGATAAACAATGAACTTTTTTTCTCTTTCATTCTTTTTCTACATACTCATGCATAGATATATAACTGTTATACTAGAATAAGAATGTTTAAAGACAAGCACCCATTAAGTTTATTATTACAAAAAAGCTTTGTGATAGTAAAATTTAAAAAGTTTGTTTGTTAGCAGTCTTGTGGTAAAGAAGGATTATACTCTTTTATTGTTTTAGATTGGACCATAATCTATAAAGTAGCTATAGATATTGTCTGTTTATTAAGGTTTTGCAATTTTGCACAATGGTAAAATGGTGACTCAGAAAGTTGATTGATTCTTGGATAAGAAAAATATAAAACACACTAATTTGGCAACTGAGACAAGCTGTGATATTGAACCGGTCACTTTCTTACTCAAATTTTATATAATATTCTTGGAATATATCATATTATTATGATTATTATTAGTGATTTTTAAGGTAAAAGCATCCAAGTTAATTCAGAAGACCTGTAAGATTTATATATATATTCTAATTTATTTTTTTTGATAATAAATCTCCTTTAATAATAAATAGATAATCATCATCAGATTTCACATTAGGTTGCATAACAGATATATTTGCCAAGAAATATTTAACATTAATTCGTCATATTATAATCATTCATATCTTCAATAATTATCTAGGTCAAGGCGACCCCTTGCAATGCCAAAAGTCATCATCTTAAATTATAATCTTTAATTTTGGGTTGCTGATACTATAATTTCAAAAACAATTATACAGAATCCATGCCACAGATCTATATATATATATATATTTGTGTTAGCACTACTGAGTGTGTAGTTTCATGTAAAGTAAGAAGTTCTAAGTAATTAAGAATACGGACAGATAGTTACTTAATATTTCAACAAATTCATTACATCGATAAATAAAAATTCTTAATCCGTTAAAATAATAGAAGGGTAGAAACAAATGTTCATAAACAAATATGCTACTTTAATATTTAATTGATTATTTAGTGATTCTAGCATCATTACTGTAAATATTATTAGATGTTATAAATAATACAATTTAAGCAACAGGATTGAATGGATGTTCATTAGCTTTACATATGTATGTGCTGATATTGAGTCAGATTAAAAATGCTTGTATGGAGACACAAGTTTGTTAGATAGCATTGTAAGAACTAAAGCTGAACTGTTTAATTACCAAATTTGCTTTACAATTAATGTTTTAAACTGTTCTAGATTCAAAAATATTTAACTTTTTACCTACGTAATTTTATATAGCAGAAAACCCAATCAATGATCTACATTGATATTTCTGATGATTTAGATGAATATTATTTTTATTATGATGAATATAAACTGGTCATTTTTGAAGTAACAATATTTAAATTTAATAATTATATCTTTTAATGGTTTTTCTAATAGAATGATTAATTCTGTATTATGTGTTTATCAATTATATATATTAAATGTAAATCAGTTAGTACTATATAATTTATTCATGAACATTAAGTAATTATAATTCATTTACATCAGTATAAAATAATTATCAAGCAGTCGTAACTAAATCGTACAAATTATTTTCTTTTAAAACGGTTAAGGAAAACCCTTTTAGATTTAAGACTTTGTTAAGAAAATACAAGAATAATAACTTTCACCTTATATGCAATTCACATTACCTTTTCTGTACGATTTTGTCTGTGGCCTCTCTGCTATTTAAACTATAAATTTTTCCAGGATATAATTTCTGATACTTTATCTTCTCTAGCTAATTTTTTGAGATTTCTGTAGTTATTTCTTTTGGTTTTTCCTTAACACACTTTAAATCAAAAAGTTAATTTATACAGAATTCTTATATTAGTAGTAAAGCAGTGATTTCCTCCTTACATAAAAATAAACAAATGTTTTCTTCAATAATCTCTTCTATATAAATTTGCATCATGTTTCATTAATCGTTGTTTAATTATATATTTTGATTAAAAATAAAATAATGTATGGAATATATATGTAAAGCTTCTAGTGGATTTTCTGACTGGCAACATTATATTTCCTTTTATATAAATGCATACATGTGTAACAGCTTTCGCCAGGATAATGGTCTCTTTACAGAATAGAATGCGAAGTGAATAGCTTGGCTGTAGGTTCAAAATCCAGAAAGCAGAAATAGTTACTCTTATGGACTAGCAGCGCATTCTGAACTTGTTAGTTATCACATAGGAGTGTGGTTAATATGCTGGTTTTTTATACTCTTTGAAATGGTCTTAGCACTCATAGCCAGTTAGGTTGATTGCTCAGGTAGATATGCCTTGAGAGAATTACGAGTGAGTATTTTATACTTTGAGAAAATTTAAAATAAATAAATATACAATTGTTATTTTTCGACAAAACGCACGGTCATTAAAATTAACTTAGAACTGAAATAAACATAATTTTTTATTTCAATCTCTTTTATTTTAAGAAAAAAAAAAAAACACTCATTAATTCTCTTTTGGGAATAAATCCTCCTTACAACAACAAAAAATTGTTTTTTCATAATAAGTAAATAATTAATTTACTATCATAGACTTTTTTAGTTTTAATAAGTCTTCGTAAAATGATAATGGTAATTGCTTGTTAAATTATTCCAAAACATTATTATTAACATTTATATAAATAACATGTATGTGTGTCAGTTATATTTTTCTTTTATAATTTAAATATCTGTGCGGGCACACACACTAAACTACATTTTACTTAGTTATGAGCCGAAGGCATTACTGTTTCATATCCTTAACACATTCTTTTGAATTATTTTTTTTTTGCAATAATAAATGTTTTTTGTTGACTGAGGACATTTTTTTCCAACGTAACTCTATAAATTGAGAAATTCTTATATACAAATCATCTATTCGCATGCCAATAATCAGACAGAATGAAAAGCATTTTTGTGATTCTGAGAAATTAAAAATACCCTACAATTAATATATTGAAAACATGAGCTATATGAATGTAAGAAGGAAATCTCATCTATCTGGATCTTCAGTATAATTTAAGTAGCCTGTATCATTAAGACTAAGACTTAAATCATTAACCTGAGTCATATGCATATTTTAATTCATGAATGAAATTAGACTATGCCCAAGGCAGTAATAGTTCAGAGAAGCTATATGACAGCCTCACAATTCTCAGATTGGTGGTAAAATTCACTATTCTTCATTAGTAACAAAAGTTCTGCAAGCAAATTATACTAACTTGAAACCTGTATCAAATCTATTAAGATCTTTTTTATATATATTCTTATTTCAATTATGAAACCTGAATTTTATCTACTTTATCATGCATTCTGTTAGAATATACATTTTACAATAATCCCTTCATATACACTTTAATGCAAAAAACATTTTTAAAAATTTCTTTATTTTCCTGACAGTTTTGACTGTCCTCCAGTCTTCATCAGAGTAATCTTAAAAAGACAGAGGATTTTAAGATCACTCTGATGAAGACTGCAGGATAGTCAAAACTGTCTGGAAAATAAAGGAATTTAAAAAAAAGTTTTCTGTTAGAATATAACTGTTAATTTTTATCATGCAATTTTGAATAGTCCCATACTATGTCAGTACAAAAATAAAAAAACCTTTCTAACCTACTATAATATGATAATTTTGAATTGTTTATTGTCTATTTCTTTATGAACAGTTTAACTCCATTCTCCCCAAACTTCTTGTCATCATCTAAGCAATCACTGTCTAGTTGCTGCTTTAGTTGTTTATCTCTTCTTATTTTTTAATGGTGAAACAATTTAGATTGGCCTCTTCTTATTATATCCTATTTTTTTATTTACTTTGATTCCTGAACATTGTTAAGCTTTAATGATCATAATTCAGATCTTGTTCCTATTTATGATTCCCTCAGATGATCTCATTTTATTTTTTTCATGGCCTTTGTTCAATAGAGCACTTACATCAGAAATGTTCAATAGCTCTACAATTTCTATGATTCTACAACCATGTATAATGATCATATTTTTCTATATCCCTATGTAAATTATATTAAAAAATCTGGATTGTCTTTGAAAAAATAATAGAGTTCAGTGGTCTCAACCTAGATACCCATCAATTAATTTGTAAACCCTCACTTTCATTGAAAGTTTTCTCAGAAAAAAAATGCTGAAACAATTTAGATTGTCTTCTTTTTATTATGAATTTTTTTCCAATATACTTTTGTTCCTGTGAGCTTTAATAATCCTAATTCTGATCTTTCTACTCTCTACTGTACCTGTTTATGATTCCCTTAGATAATCTCATTTTATTTTTTTTCTTGTGGTCTTTGTTGAATAGAGCACTTATAACTCTACCACTTTTTCTACAATTCTGCAACCATATATGATGATCATATTTTTTCTATATCCCTAAGTAAATTATATTAGAAAATTTGAATTGTTAATTAATTTGTAAATCCTCACTTTCATTAAATGCTGTTATCCCATAATTTTACATTATGATATTGGCATTATCCTAAATAGTAATGACCTGCAGTTTTACTTTTGTAAAATAGATTTTAACAAAGTTTTTATTGATGTTAAAGTTGGGGAAAATCTCAAGAAGTCTGCATCTTATGTACCATGGCTAACATCAAAAGATACCTCTTTTATTCTTTTGATAAAAGAAAGAGCCAAGAAGATATTTGCATTCTTCAGGTTTAGTTTTCACATGTAGATTTTGAAATATAATATTAAATTATTTTTCTCCTGTTTATAAAATATTTTTGATTATTTTTACACACTCATTGATTGAGTATCATAAAGAAATATGCAGGTAAACTTTCAATTTATTCATTTATGTTTTAATTTTTAGAAGTAGAAGTTAATAAACTTGATTGTAATATAAAGAAAAAACAAGTGTCTGGTGTTAAAATCTTTTAAAATATAATTTTTGTAATAAAATATCAGATCTTAAAGCAATGTTTGATAGAGTTATCATAAGTCTACCTTCATTCATTCACAAAAAAAGTTAAAATAAAAATAAAAATTGTTCATTTTTACTTTTAGTGTTTATGTAAATATCTGTTATGATACTTACAGCACATTGTTATATTAATGGCTCAGTTTTTAAATATTTAAAATGATAAAATATGATTTTTTAATAATATTATTCACTTATAAAATTAAATTAAAAGTAAATGAAGTTTAATTCATTCAATTTTATTATAAAACAAATAGAAAGGTTGCACATTTCTAAAAACTCTCACCAGGTGGAATAATAGAATGTGTCAGAATGCAAGAGAGTTAAAGAATTGAATATAATTTTATTCATCTTATACTTATATTATTTCTGTGAGATCTAGTATCTGATACCATCTTGATATTCCTTACTCCAGAAGTTGCTGATAATGGTAGAATCTATAGATTAGTGATTTACTAGTATGATAGTTCTATCAGTTTTTTACTGCATGTGATTATAGCCTAGTTATTTTTTCATACTCTCTCAAGATGTTGGCAGAAAACACTGTCCTCAAACTATTGAAATGCTTCATTATCTGGAATTTCTTCCACACTTAAGGATATATTATCTTTTTGATTCTAACCCTGCCTTAATATCTTACATTGTATACATAAATAGTAAACCTGTATCCTTTTTATGGTGGATACATTAATAATCACTTGTTCTCTGCTTATTTATCTTCTTTAATACTTTGTCTGTTTTTAGTACTTCCATCTCTATTTCTGATTTGACTCTTATTTTTCTATTTTTTCCTAAAATTTCTCATGGTTTATTGTCATTCATTTTACTTAATCTTCTAAAGCCATCATTGTCTCTATTTTTTAGTTTAGCTTTTTTTGCACTTTAGCACTACTCTTTTGATTTCTTTCACAATCCCTATTGTTTTTTTTTTATCTAATGGCATTGATTTTGCAATCTTTATTTTTTCTGTCATGTCTTTGCTAGAAGAAAAGATTATTGAATATATTGCAAACTTATTAAACTTTTCCTCCAGTTTTTTCCCCTCAATCACATTCTATCATCTCCATATTGTTTCATGCATTCTTGCAGATGCTTCTAAAATATTTTTTTATGAGTAATTTCATTTTGCCTCATTTTTTATCTATTTTTTTTTTGTTTTTTTTTCTTTGTTATTGAATATGTTTTCTCCATTTCTTTGTTTTTCTATATATATTTTCTTTTTAACTTCTTTTTTTTTTTTAAAAAAAAAATTATGTTTGTTGTTTTTTTTCTTATCATCTTTTTTGGTCTTTTTCTCCATCATTTTGAAATATTTTTATTTCATTTTTTTTATATTCTTTCATTTTTTGTTTTATTCACTTTTTCAAAACAATATGACTCATTTTCTTCTTTTCTTCATTTTTTTCCCTTTGTTTTTTTTTTTTTTTTCATTTTCTTTGCTCTTTAAAAACAGTATACCCTTTTTGTAATTTTTGTGTTTTTCATATACATATTTTATCTTTTTTTTGTTTCCCTATTATTTCAGTCATGTCATTCTGGTATTGTTTTATTTAATCAATAAAGGTCTAAATCAATCACTAATATCTATGTTTCTGTTTTTTATTCTGGTAATCATTACCACATAATTTGATTTATTTATGCCAAAATTTTTCTTCAAATACTCTTTAGGTACATTTTACATATTTTTTGATTTATTATCATTTGCTATTAATATGTGGACCAACCATTTGCTTTTTTTTTTATCTTTGTTTACATGCTTTCCCCTGCATATGCTAAATGCTATCTCCATATCTATTCCATATATTTTATAAAATCTTCACTTATAAGATACTAATTTTGTCTATTTATATCTTTATCACATATCCACTTATTGAGTTAATATTTCATATTATTCATGGTATTGGATTATATCAAACCTCTATCATCCAGCATTTGGGTCTGTTCAGGTATATAGTTGAACTCATAAATTAAGTAGCCATTTTTTATGAAAGATTACATTTGGCTACCAGACAGGGATATATGTGTATGGTTTGTTAATGTGCCTCATGTTGGATTCATTTTATATAACATAATTTTTAATGATACAAACTATAGTCATTTTCAGATTTTCCATTGTTGCACCATTTTGGTGAGGCATATATTTGCTGCAGCAATAATTAAAAGATTGATTTAATTGTATACCTTTATAATTATTAATTGAGCAATCATCCAACAGTTAGTTAATTTTTTATATATATTTGAGGACTTGAGAGGTGATTCCTAGCAGTGCAAAAAATTATTACCATAAATTTTAAACTTTAATTTTGGATCACCATTTATATTATTTCAAAGAGAATTCTGTTAAAATTCATAGATGTTTCACACTAATCAAGAGATTTTTATATTTATGGGAGCAAAAGTATAGACTTGATATTTAAATAAATTTGTTATATATGTATTATAAGGGACTTGAACTCAAACTCTCCACAGCTATCCAATCCATCTTATATAACTTATACACATGACCATGTACATGTGTATCATTTGTATAAGATGGTTTGGATAGCTGTGGGGAGTTTGAAATCATGATTTCAAATCCTTTATAATTACATTAAGTTTAGTATAGACAATGGTATATGTATTTAAATATTATATATATATAATAGTAATTAATGATTTATTTGGTTAATAAATAATAAAAGAATTCTCTCTCTCTCTATATATATATATATATGATAGAAGAATATACAATTGACCATTTTAATTATTAAATGGTTGAAGATGTAAAAAACAATAAATTTGGCTAAGCAAGTGAGATAGATTTGTTTCTCTGCTTTACACATCTACATGACAGTGTTGGGTTGTAGAAAACAGTTGCTTTTAACTGAAAGGACACATTTTGATTCCACTTTGAGAACTGAGTAGGGCAAATTTCTAATATTCATTCCATATGTTCTGTCATTGCAGATGTATGGGCTGCTCACAAACAGACATCAATTACTATAGTGAGTTTATTGGGTTTTTCCTTCAGGATTTATCACCAAATATTGCAGGTTTTCTTCCCAGATGCCTGATAGTTTTTAATTTAATATCAGTTGATTTTTCTTGAAGCAGGCTGAAAGAGTGTGTGATTTTTTTAAATAAATATTTACAGTCATGCGGACAAAACTAAATTATTCTCTTATTCCTAGGAGGCTGTAAAGTTAATGATTTGTATTTGAAGATAGTGGGTGCTGATCCAGGTTCCCATTTGATTATACCCATTTATTTGTTTATTTACAATTGCTAGCCACTTGAAAATGAAGAAACATTGGACTTTGTGAAGTTAGAACAAAGGATAAAGAGACAATTGGTTTGAAAGGTACATATGTACTTTACTATAAATACACAAGTGAGTAGTATTTCTTACAAATAAAAAATGGAAGAACAACTTTATAGAGATTGGTGGTATGTCAGACAGAATTGCAAAATTAACTATTCAACTGAAAGGAAGATTTCAAATAAAGATAATTCACGTTTATACTTCAACTTGCTTTTGTTTTATAAAGAAGTAGAGGATATTTTATATAGAAGTACAAAATGCTTTTGATCATACTAAACAATGTTTTAAAATTATTAAGGGAGACTTTAATGCTATAATTGAGAAATGTTTGCAAAGTGGAATTGTTGTAGATAAGTTTGCTATGATGATAAAAATGGCAGAAGATATAGATTTATGAGATGTATATATATATTAAGAAATTTTTTTGAGAAATACATAATCAAAAATGATGATAGATTCATCCAAATGAAAGTACAGCAGAATTGGATTAAATTTTGACTAACAGAAAATATGTATTTCAGGATAACCTAGGATGAAACTAACAGTTTGTGAGATCTAATATATGTGTCAATGCAAAACTGCAATTGATATTCTTAATCTTCAGAAGCTTTTAGTAAATTTAATTAGAATTTGTTAATAATTTTAATATACTAACAATCATGGGAAATGATTCAGACTTTAAGTGAGGTCAATAAGAAGATGACTGAGATCTACTAAGAATTGCAATAAAAATAATTGGTAGATAAAGCAGAAATTTGCCAGTAAATTTTCAATGGAAGCAAAAGAATATATGTAGAAAAGAAAGGATATAAATATTTTTAAAAATGATCATTAAAAATAATTGAATATCTAAAGTTTTGTAAAATGATATAAAAAAGAATTAATAATGATATAAAAAAAGTGTGAATTGGTAAGGAGAGCTATAGAAGAGTATAAACATTTCAAAACTATAAAATAATATTTTGATATTGGACACAAGCAATAAGAAGAAAATATGAAATTGTTACTAAAAAGAGAGTTGACATCATGGAATGTGTGCAAGATTACCACAAAAATATATAATAATAAAGAACAAAAAAGGTAAAACAAAATAACCACTAAAATTTGTATACTTCCGAATTGCCAAGAATTTTAAATGGAGGGAATAAATATGAAATTAAGTATCTGGAAGAAGGAAAAGCTCTGGGAAAACATGGAATTACTATTGATATTTTAAAAGAAATAGATGAGAGAATAGTAAAATTATTGGCAAAACTATACATTAATCAGAAGATTGCACTAGTAATATTGATATTTAAGAAAGATGGTAAAGAAGATATAAGAAATTACACACATATCAGTTTTCTACCAGTTCCATAACAAATCTTTATCAAGATAATTATAACTCATCTACAGTGAAGTTTAGATTCAAATCAATCAAAAACATTTGCTGAATGTAAAAATGGTTTGAACATTGTGGACACAAGTATTGAGAAAAGTTAAAAAAAAGAATCATTGAATATGTATTGTTGCCATTATACTTCAGATTTGAAGATTATGAACAGGTATTTGGTTCTATAAGAGTTTTACAGTGATTGATGCTTTGAACTATCAAGATGTAGAGCCAGAATTTAGTCATAACTTGAAGAATATTTATCAAAATGTTGAATCATTGATTAGATTATATAATGGCATTAAAAAGATTAATATTGATAAGGTTGAATTACAGGATGACTCTACATTTTCAAAACTTTTTACAGCATTTTTTAAAGGAATATTTTGTGGATTAAAATGAAAAGCTAAGGGAGTAAAAATAAATGGTGATTATTCAAGTCATCTAGATTTTGCTAATGATGTATTATTTTGGTAAATAATGCTTCAGCTCTTCATGAATCATTGCAATCATTATTAGATGAAAGTTAGTCTAAAGATAAATGATCTCAAAGGAAGAAAATAAAGATTGATGATATGAATTAAAAGAAATTAATAATTACAGATATCTTGATCAGATTATTAACACAGATGGAAACTTATTTAATCGCAGAATTAAACTTGGATTTAGTACTTTTTGCAGAAATAATTTAATATCACAAGGATATGTTCATGTATTTGAAATGAAAAGTTTTTAATATACATATTTTGACCACTTTTTTCTTATGGTTGTAATACTTAGATATTTGGCTGAAAAACAATACAGAGACTACAGACCACTCAGTAAAGCATGGAAAGATCTATATTGGGAATAACACGAGATCTAAGTAAATGCTTTTGTGAGAGAACAAACATATCATTGACATCACTGAAAGGAATAAGAGATTGAAATGGAGGTGAGCTGACATAATAAATTGGATATCTGAAGTCTTAAACTGGATCCCAAGAATTGTAAAGACCTAGAAAAAGATCATATGTGAGATGGATAGATAAAATAAGAAAGTTTAATGGTATGTGAAGAAAAGAGGTTATGGATCAGAGAAACTGGATTAAGCTTGTAGAGACCATTATCCTGCAATGGATTGATAATGCTTGATAATGATGATAATGTTAGCTCAAATTCTAATATCATTATATGCAGTCTTATTTGTTTATTAAGTGACCTTATGAGAGATGACGTTGAAGAGCTTAATTATCAAATTCGAATTATAATTAGTAACAAACTGTTCTGGGTTGAACAACATTCAACTCTTGGTTTGTATGTATTTGCATAATTATATATTTTAAAAACGTTAATGATCTCTATCAGCATTTCTGATGAATTAGATACAGTATTGTTTTATCTGACATGAATATAAACAGGTCATAAAGACACTTTGTAAAAGATATACTATAAATTGGCAATATTTAAATTTAATGATTATTTTTTAAATAACCTTTCTAATAAAGTGGCCACGAATATTTTTTAAGGGAGTTAAATATCAATGTGTTTATATGTGTTTATCCTGTTATATATATATGCATTTATAATCATTTTCAACTCAACTTTCAAAATGGAATCATATGCATATATATATTAAGTGTAATTTAATAAATATATAATTTATTCGTAGTATTAGATAATTTCGATTCATCTACATCAATAGAAAATTAATATCAAGCAATTTTAACTAAATCAAACAAATTATTTTCTTTTAAACAATTGAAGAAAACCCATTTAGATGTAAGACTTTGCTATGTATTTATCTAAGGTGGATGGTGTCAAAGTTGTGAGTGTAATGAGTTTGACAATGGTAAATAAAAATATAACAAAATACAGCATGTATAAATGCTTTAAAAATGACTTGTTTCTACAGAACCACTCTGCTAATTAAACTTACAACAGGTTTTAATTTCTAATAAATGAAAGGCACAAATACTTTATTTTTTCTGATAAGTCTATGGCTATTCTTTAGGGCAGTAGTGTACAACCTTCACCCCATACTCAAACTGAAATTTTGTGTGACCCATTATATATTATCATCCTATTATAAGCATATAAAAACAGTAATAATGAAAGTCGTTTTATAACATACAAATATATATTTTTATATTATATTTTGGAACATACGATTTGATATAAGATCTTTGAAAAAACTGCATATTAACAAAAATGTATATAATAATACTTCGGTTCTTAGTGGATCTGTTGATTTGTAGTAATCATAACTTTTTAGACTGTTTTAGAAAATATGTACATTCAAGAATATGGTATCACATATCAGTATTAGGGAGATATTAACACAAGAACAAAATTCTGAGAGTGGACAAAAGAAATGAGAGCAATATAAGTGAAGTACCATTATAATCTGCTGTTTATACAAAGCAGATTGGTATATAAAGAAGGAAGTGTTTAACACAAAAAGTGGTCAGACACACAATAATGAATTGAGCAGTATTCAAGGAAGTTTTTTTTTTTTTTTAATTATAAATTTATGATCTAACATGAGAACTTCTCAAAATTTTTACAAATCTCAACAATTTTTCTTTGATCCCTTGAAGGGTCACAACCCGCAGGTTGCACATCATTGCTTTAAGGTTTCTATAGGTTTTTTTTGTTTGTTTTCTTTACCAGTTCTTTAATGAAAATGTTAATGTATTCAAGTTTTTTATTTTAATAATAAAATAATAATTTTCTCCTCTTGTAAAAATAAATAAATGTTTCCTTCACCAATCTTCTCTATATAATTTTTTACAGTATTTTATTAATGCTTGTTTAGTATACATTTTAGTCAAAGATAAAACAGTACGCTCAACATACAACTTCTACTGGGTTCTTTAACTGTCAAAAGTAGATTTTTTATGTGTGACTATTTTTTTATTGGATAAATCCAGGATTGGACAGTCTGATTGTGGGTTCAAGCTTTAGGAAGCAGTGATAATTAATTTAAAAAGATTTAGCAATACATTATTGATCTCCATATTGGAATTTTGACAGTACTGCTATTTACATTACAAGCAAAAAAAAAGGTTTTGGCATTTATAACCATATAGTTTAATTGCTCAGTCAAATATATCTCAAAAGAATTAGGATAAGTTGTTTTTTTTTTAACTTTAAAAAAAAATTAAAATAGTCACAAATGCATATTCATTAAAATTAGCTTAGAACTGAAATAACATTAATTAGTTAACTCCCCCCACCCACCCAATCCCTTTTAGTTTAACAGATAATTATAAAGAAGTATTTTTTCTTCTTTCATAACACAAATATAATTTATTTACTAGCATATTCTTTTTTATAGATTTAATAAATCTATTTAGATAATAATAATAAGAATTCCGAACTTTCTTAACATCATTTACACATAAATTATTGTAATATTTGAAATACAGGCATACTCCATATATCTGGAGCTTAATTGTAAATATAGGGGATTTTAATACAGACAAATACAAGCATACTTTATATACCTGAAGCTTAATTGTAAACATACGGGATTTGAACACAGACTTGTGTTCATGAAGTATGTTTATATTTCAAATATTACATGCATCCTTCCCATCCCTCTTATATGTATTTGAATGGATAAGGTCCTATACATGAAGGGTCAGAGTGACTTGAGGTTAAGATGGGCATAACAATAATATTGGCATTAGCATGGGATTTAGGCATTCCACTATCAGATTTTCAATGGTATGGATGGCCAAAGAGTTGGAAGTTGGAATAGATTGAAGCCTGTTCATTAAAACATGAAGATTTGCTATCTTAATATAAACTGAGCACTGATTATATATATGTGTGGGAGGTGATGATCTGGACCAACTGATGAGTGCTGGTTCAGCACGAAATATGTATATTGGTGATTATTTATCTTTTCTGCTTGTGTGTGTGGTCATGTGTATCAGTGGTATAAGATAGTGTGGATAGTTGAAGGGTGCTTGAAAGTCTGTGTTCAAATCCCGATTTACATAAATTGTGATTTTTTTTCTTTTATCGTTTAATCTATATGTGCACCGATAGTAAGATATATTTCCATCTAACTATAGGCAAGAGATATTAGTGCCTCAAGATATACAGTTATATATATGTATAATATTGCATTACCACAAACATACATCATGTTCGTTATAAAAATAAATAAAAATTATATATGTGTAAGGAAAAATCCCAACCTTTTGTTGTTTTAGATTGGATCACTAACTAGTAAGATAGCTATACAAATTGAGTGACCATTAAGGTTTTGCAATGATAGATTCAAAAAGCTATAGATTTATGAATTGATACCTGAATAACAAAAGTTAAATGAAATAAAAAATTTGTTTGATAATTGAGTGGAATTGTTGTTTTGAAATTGCAATTTCCGTGTTCAGAGTTCCATGATCTCCCCAGCAACGGATCATATGATTATTAATTGTTAATAATCATTAAGATAAGTCCTTGGATTTATTCACAAGACCTTTAAGCTTAGATGTATAAGTTGACTTGTTTTTCTGAAATCTATTCTATTTTGGCTAAGAGCGAGCAGATATTTTTTTTTAAATCTGAAGCATGGGAATTATTATTAGTATGAAATAATAACTGTTGCAACCCTTATAGATAAAATAGATATTTCATTCAAAATAAACTTGAATCAGAGTTATTTAAAAACTAGTAATTGATAATTTATTCATAATTGCAACTTAATTATTTATTTTTATGACATTTATTCTTTTATCTTCCAATTATTTGAAACGGCCATAGTAATATTTTGTTTTATAATCAGTAACCATTGCGGATTTTAATTTCTGTTTGTTTCATTGTATATATATGAAGTATATTTTGTTATTGTTTTTGTTATTGAGATGTGGTGGGGGTATATGGAGGAAGTATTTTTTTATGATTAATCATACAAATATTAATTTTATTTTTTTGAAACAAAAACAAATATATTAACTTTTTTTTTGGACCAAAACAGATATTAAATCTTAAATATCATTTATTTTATTTCAGTATGAAATATTTTTCTGACTGATTTTAAATGATATACGAATGTTTTGATAAACTATTGCCATTATTATCATTAACAGATATATTTGTAAATAAATTTAGCCATTTTGACTTCAAGAAAAATATAAAATAGTGACAGTCATAAAATGAAATATTACAAATGAGTCAGTGATTCTAAATAAATCAATCTGTGAATCTTGACATGAATTATATGCTATTTCTTTTCTCTCTCCTTTCTTCCAAAGAGCATTTTACTTTCTGAAAAACTTTAAGGTCTTATTGTATCATGTCTTTAATCATATATTACCATTCAGACTTCTCAGCATAGACACCGACAGTTTCTTTGATACATAATATATTCAGCCTTTGTTTTTTCCATAAACTCATACTTAAAGGTTTATCATAATATATATATATTAGAAAGTCTATAATTTTTCATCCATTTCACATGATTTTACAAAACCATGACTTTGCAATTATGGAATCCAATATCATTACATTCAGCAAGATGAAGAATATGACTTCATGCTCTTGGAATTGTATTTTTGAGCATCCACAAAGAAAAATCAGTACCCATATGTTATATTGATAGGAATAAGAATGTTGGAGTTTATGGTGCAGTTCAACATTTAACTCAGTTTTTCTACTTAAAAAACCACCAAGATATTTAAACTAATTCTCATTCTCAAGTGTATAATCATCTAAACCAAAATTTCTGAGGTTCTTTTTAACATTAAATTCGTAAAATAAAGGCATTATAAGTAATTCAAAACATTATTAATATTCTATAGATCATTCTTTAAGAACCATCAATGTACTGTAAATGTAAGAGACAAAAAGATGTTGCCTTTAATAAATTAAAATAGCTTTTGATTCAGATTAAAACCTTCATCATATCTATATTGTGTTTGAAACTCCTATAAATTACTTCATAGACCATTAATATATAAAACTGAAAAATAAAATTTGAGCTCGGGCCAATTTTTTTTTCAATTGCATCAGACTTTCTGTCACCAGTAATAACATTTCCAGTTATGCTATCTTGTCACAGTTGTGTAATATTCATAAACTTTGATAAACATTAAGTTATTTTCAAACATCACACAAATCTTGCAGATTAACTGAATGGCATGTCTTAACCAAATCTATAAACACAATTTATAAATCACATCTTTTCTCATTAAATCTTTTTTTTTTTTTTAAATTTTCCTGACATCAAAAATTGTATCTATATTGCTTTTTAATTCACTAAAACCACACAGATTTCCATTAATCTTTTATCTATAAAAACTGCATTGGATAATTATTCCAATTTGTTTAATTCCCATTGTTTTTGTTAATTAGAACAATTCTCTAAGATGGTTGTAGCATAACTATAATATTGATTCATATTTCTAAAACATTCCAATAATTTTGTAGCTAACTTTATATTACCAAATACTAAATAGTTTTCCAGAACTTTATTTTCTAAGACTTCAAAGAGTTATTTTAACTTCATCAATATGGATATTTCTGTTCCAATCAAAATGAATTGGTAGAATGGATATATCCTTAAAAGTAGTCATCTAAGCTCTTGTATAATTTATTTTAAAGATGGTCAACATTCTGTCCATCTATTAGAAATAATATTATTATCTAGCAGTGTACCATTACTTGATTTAATAGGATTATGATACAGTTTTTCAAACCCATATGTTGCTTTCAGTATATCAAAAAAGGATCTAAAATGAACGTAGATGCAAACAGTTATAATTTTTTTGGTTATTTTGATTCATCAGCATTTGAAAATTTTATCTTTAAATCTCCATAAAACATCAATTCAGGCAAACAGAGACCACCATATATTGATGTTAATCAAATCAATCATTTTCAAGAACCTATCATCATTTTTCTTTTTAGTGAGTCTAACAATGAAGTTATTCATATCCACCCATATTAAGAGAATCAGTTTGATTATCTAAATTGTTTAATAATTGTTTTAAATTTAATGTGAATAGCAGTTTTTGTTTTTTTTTTTTTTTGATAATTTGTTGTTTCTAAAGTATGAATTAATTTTTAATGCTTCTATAATCAGTATAACAATTTTCACCTCAAAAATGCTATTGTTTTTTAGTGTGAATATATTATAGTTCTTTAATAATGATTCTAACCAAAGAATTCTCAACAATAATGATTTCAATGCATGACATATGCAAAAATTCAAACTCGGTAGACTATTTGAGTTTATAAAGCTAACAAAATCATCTGCAATAGCTTTGTTTTATCCTCTACTGTTTGTTTTAATATTAGTGATAAAATCTTCAAAAAGAAAAATTCTGTTTTTTTACTGTTAAAATGTTTTTCCCTCTCTCAAATTTTTGGATGCAACATTGAATCATAATTATTGAATAAAATGGGCACAAGTTCCATTATGCAAATCAGTTTTTTTTATTTAAAGTATCTACTAGTTCTAAGAATAGAAGATACCAAGATAGATATTTATGTGAATGTCACGCTATATTGTTTTGTCTTGCATGATGAATTACTTTTTAAAAAAAAAACATATCTATTTGTCTACTTAAGTATCTTGTCTCTAGAAAACAAAATTTTTTAGGACCAATTATATCAATATTAAACTTTTATAACTTTTTAGTTCCATGTGCTTTCCTACATTTAAGTTTTCAAGTATCTACAACAAGTTTATGCAGTCTATGTACTTATGTTTGGGGGGTGGGGTGTGCCTTTATTATCATCACTATTTCCAGGCATGCAATTATTTATTGGGTGAAACATATCTCAAATTTGTTTCCAAAAGACTTGCTTATTAATTATAATGTTTTGTTAATGACCATTTTTAAAGACTTCCACTCTGCTAAACCTGTGCCCAATCTGTCTTTTTAACATTGAAGATTTTAAATTCTTTATGTACTCATACATACATGCAAAAGCAAAAAAAAGAATCATATTGTTTAAAGCAATGGTGAACTCAAAATCTCAAGAACCATGAATGGCAACTCAATTTCAACACCTCAAATTTTTTTGTCAATCTTCATGTGAACTCCTGGGCAACAAACCATTTGATTGATTTATTTTTTAAAAAAAAGACTGAGTAAAAAATGTAGTTATAGATTCATACAATTCTACTATGATACTTAGCACAGTGGATTCCTGCTTGATGGCATGAAGAATTTATAGCATCAGGGTTCTACAATAACCTAAGTGAGGAAGATATAATGATAAGAGAGAATAAGAGAAAAAGCACAGAGAAAAAGAAGAAAAACATATTGGAAACAGTCTTTTACATTCGAAGAGCCAACTTTATATCTATAAAGCAGCAGAGATATGTCTAGTAATTTTATTAATTATATAACTATGGGTGTCAGCTATAGTCTGAATTCAGCATATGTTTGATCAATTAATGTTATTGTTGTTTATAATAGGAGAAAAGGAAGAAGAGAAAGTTTCATATTTATAGTTCAGTATTATGAATTATTGTAATTTTTTTGATTGAGTAAAATATGTGAATCCTTAAAAACTTCAAACTTTCAATACAAATATTTACCCATGATATATTAAATTGGAACCTTATATATATTTGAAATTTCTAAAAAAAAATGATGAGAGATATTAAATAAGACATTTTATATAAAGACTTGTTTCTATATTTAATCTTTTAAACTTTGTAAAAAAAGAAATATCAAAATGCATTTATTTATTAAAGCAGCAATAAATTACAGAGTCACTGAAGTTCTTGGTACTTATGTATTAGTCCAGCAGTGAGATTTCATATATATATATATATATTAAACCGACAATATTTATTTGGAAAAATGATGGCCTATAACTTTATTTACTGGAAATGATACAAACATCCACTAACACCTATTTATGTTTTCTGTGAGAAATTATCTTCCATTATCTAAACTTATAAAGATTTTTTATTTTGAAAAATGGCCACCCATAACTTTATTTAGTGGAAATAAAACAAATTTGCATTTAAGTTTTTTGCAAGAAATGATCTTCCAACAAATAAATTTAAAAAAATCTAAATTTATTACAAGTGGTCACTAAACCAAATATATATATATATATATTAAGCATGCAATTCTGTCCATTTACAAAATGTTGTTTCTTAGCCTTACTGTGATGGACTGAACTTTCTTGTCTCGAACCATGTCTCGTTATGAATGGCTACTCTCTTTCGACAATTCTGAACGAATCACCATTCTTGGCTAAACTGTGTATATAATGTATGATAACATGGCTTTAAAATTAACAGCAAAACCAACATTTTGACTAATAACTTTCTCCTCATTGGAATAATATTTAATATTCACAAAAGTAATTCATTTCCTTTTTTAGAAAATTGTAGATGTGCTGACTAATATTTCATCATCACTGGACTAGTGCCCAGTTCTCTTCCAGAACTATATAATTTCTTGTCAGGAAATTGAAATAGTCAATTGCAGATACCAAATATGAATTTAAATTAATATTTCACTGAAAGATTCCAAAGTTTCAGTAACTCTGGCATAATTTTAGATAATAATTTTTATAGATATTTATAACATTTCCAACTCACAATTATATATAAAATAAATAGCAGGGTTATTTGAATTTCATTACAAAAAACAGTGGTCATGTGTTTACCCAATGTAATTTTGCCGTTGTTCTTATATAATATAATATAAATACATCAAATTTATTAAGCGCAAACAGATAACATTGTAATAACGTGAAAGCTAAAATCTTCAACAGATACGCTTTAAACAATGCTTATGTGACAGCCAATCAGATATAATAATGACATCACATGGACCTCTCAATTCTCAAACACAAGTCAGAACTATAAGAAAAAGATGGGATCCATCTTCTTCTATGCCTCAATTTATATATAAATAAGCCAGACTCAAACATTTTGAACTGAGAGTGTGAAGCTTAAATACCTTCACTTTTAATATAGTGTAATTGTTAAATATGAAGTTAAAATGAATAATATATTGTACTATATATTTACGATTATAATAAGTGTATCATATATATGCATATTTTGAATTTATATATATGTTCACGCTTATAAAGATTCATATTAGAGTGTATAATAGTGATATATATAATTATTGGTTATTCTTAACTTACTTTAGATTTAGAACATCATATGCACTTCGAGGTTTGAGTCGAGAAATACAGCATAAAATAATAATTAAAACGTTGTAATTTATTTGTAACAAAAAGTAAACTTTCTATTTGTATTGACATTTTTTTCTAAAATTCGGTGATGGTCCTTAGTTTCTGGTTATATTTATTTGCAATCAAGTATTATTAGAGTAATTTGAGTTATAATTATTATTGTGTAAATATATAAAGTAATGTTAAACCAATAGTCGTATTAAATAAAATGTTTAAAATGAATTGTACTGTTATATATTTATTTATTTGATCGGTTAACCTTTATTGAAAATTGAATAGTTTGCATGAATTTAATTGGTTGTTATTGCCATGTGATAATTTTACCCAATAATTGATTATTTATTTTTTTGGGAGGAGATTTAATAGTGCTGGTTGTAATAATAAAGAAAAATATCTTTGCTATCATGTGACTCTGGTCTTCTTTAATATTTCTGGGGGGGGGGGGCTCTAATTGATACTGAAGTTATATAATGCAGATAGTTAATAATCTCTCAAAACTTTAAAAATGTCACCTTTTTAAAAAATGCGATCGGGATATTTAAATAATGGAATTGTAAAAAATACTCTAGAATTAGAATTGTGATGGATGAAAAAACGAGATATAGGAGGTAATAAAAGTTGATCATGTTTTTATGGGAGAAGAAATTATACTTTATGAAAAAATGTAAATCAAAAAATAAGCCAGTCGTGGATAAGGTGGTTGGAATATGTGTGTGTCTTTAATGATGATGAGAAGTTTGCATTAGCGTAATAAAAATGAAAAATAATTTTGCAATTTTATAATCATTCTTTAAAATTAAATATTGAACATCTCTTGAAAATAAAATGTATTATAGTATATACATTTAATTTTAAAAAGTCTGTAAAAAAAAAAAAAAAATGATCTTAACGAAATAAAATCCACCTTAAACAAATATGTATATGTGTGTGATTATTAATTTAATAATAATTTATTAGATTAAAAAAAAGTTTTCTATTTTTATCTTTTCCCTTAAATGTAAGCATATAAAAAGATTCTTTGCGTGTAATCATGGGCCAATGATGTTTGTTTCCTAATTCATTAAGTTCTTGCTAAAGTTGGAAATCAATATTTTGACATTAAAATGGAGGGGAGACGGCTTGTAGTGTGATGCGCTTTTAACAACAAGAACTGACATTGTGCAATTAAAAAACTATCTAGCAGTTCAAACTTTATCTTATACATCCTTGACCTTTTGTGAAGCCTTTTTTGGGTAGCACTATCTACTATAAAGAGAAAGATGCTATTCCAGGAATTCCCCCTCCAACTTTAAATAGCTAATCTACTATCCTCCCCTGTTCATCTTTTGGCACGAATAGCATCCAACGAGTTTACGAGTTTTCACTGTATGGATAGCTCTGTGAATTGTATACTGGGGTATCTATCTTTCTTCACCCCTTCTGAAAAACGGCTTGAAAGTATTTATTAACAACTGTAGAGGGTTTTATATATATATATAAGGAAGATAGCTTTTCGTGCGGTGCCGGACTATGCGTTTGTTTCTAGTTTCATCCGACCATTACTGGTTCATGGGAATTGCAAAGCAAGCCCACATAGAAGCATACTGTCATAGATTTCAGCCACTCTGCCTTTGACTAGCCATGCGCATACCTCTTTTAGCCTAGCAGTCTGTAGGTGGGCTGTTTCTACATCACAGATCAAAATGGAGGATGAAAACCTCATGGACGAGTTGAGTGTGTGGGAGGGTAAGATTCAGGACTGTATAAAATATATCTAGGTTTAAGGATGAGTTTATTTTCATTATATATGCTTATTTAAATATTTTACAGTCGATTAAAATAGATGACATTTTAAATATAAATATATTTAATTAAATTAGTATAGTAGATTCAACGTTCATTGAGTAATATTTAATTTTTAATTTATTATTCTGAATAGAATTATGACCTGTCATTATATTGCATGCCAACTTTTGACCTCTTTAAAGTCTCCGAATTTAGTTTTTGCTAGTGAGTTTATAGAGATAAAATAATATAAAGACTTGATAGCTTTTAGATAAATTCATTTTGCAATGTTTAGAGCTTTGATCCTGCATTCACTGATAAATTAGTGAATGAGTGATAGCTGTCATCCCTACTGTGTGATATTGGTTTCTTCTAATATTATTTTAAAGATAGGTCTAGATAATGAGCATTTTTGAAAAAGGGAATCATATTATGATGATAATAAATTCAATGGTAATTTTATTTGCAGGTTAAAAAGTAACTTGGAGATTGCGAGAAACAGCACTATTTACTGTACCTATTGAAAAATATATATATAAAAAAGAAAATTGTTTGATTAATTTTATAAAATACTTTAGAGCATATATTTAAATTTTAAAAAATAAAACTGGGTTAAAATTTTTAAATGATAGTTATTTCCGGAAAAAGCAAGTTTTAAGTGAAAATATATTTTTATGATGCAAAATATTTGAAATGTCATTTTAAAAAAATAAGATATTTTTTTATTAATGGGGACTTAAAGGCATTTATTTTTAAATTTAAATGGTATTGCTTTCTTATTTAATGTGTAGAATGTGTGTGTGCGCGCGCAAATATGTATATACCGAATAGCTTATTTGCGGATATATGTTGAATCTGTTACCTGGCGGGGTATAAAAAGAGGAAAAGAAATATACGTGATTGACGCAAATGTTTCTCTAAGCACACTTTAGCATATCTTCGGCACTTCCATATAAAGCGAGAAATTTTTTTTACTCTTTTAAACAACCTAGTGAGATGCCCTTATATACAAAAATGTGTAAGAATAAGTAACACACTTGCATATAGAGAAAAATTCACATGCATAAAACTATTTTTTTATTGAATGGTTTTTTTATATAGGGCTTATTAATATGATTGCCATATAAAATTGATTTTAATTATAACTTTATATAACAGTTTATGAATTCCTATTCTTAATTATTATAGACTTCAGGTTTCCAATCATATTACATATATATTAATTTAAGTCTTAACTTCCTAATTCCTTCCAATTATTATTATTTTTTTTTTTAGAAATATTTATGGTTGCAGATTTCAGCCTTAACTAATAGATTTAATAAAAACAAGTTTAAAAAATAATAATAAAGTTTAGGCTGTTGCTTTTTTTATTTTTTTCCTGTAATAATATAAAATTTGGATTAGGAACATTTTAAAACAAACAGTAGTCGGAATGTTAATAACGAATGCTTTATACGAGTTGTTTCATTTGTAATTATGTATGTTAGTGATTAAATCATTTTAATTTATTTTTAAAGCTTTTGACCTGATTTCCTCAATATTTTATGATATAATATTTTCCTCATTTTCCCAACCTGTAAGGCATTTTAAAACGAAGAATCTTGTAGGAATATTAAGGAATTAAAGTTGTTTGGCTTCAGGAAGTGCGAAAAGCACTTCACTGCATCGAATATCGTATATATATAAACGCTCACAATGAATTGAAAAAAAAAAGTCATTATTTTTATTATTTATGATGACCTGTCAGATTTTTTATTCATCTTCGACAGTAGCAACATCTGATTTGTAGTCTTATCGTGAAAATGCATTACGCTTTTCAAATTAACAACTATTACTGGTAAAAATGTAATTTATTGAAGCTTATCGTTGGTAATATCAGGTTTATTTGTTTACAGTTTTAAATGTCTAGGAAGAAAAAAAAGTGCAAATAAGGAGGGGAGGAGTAAATGCTACATTTGATATGGATTATTAAATCCTGTATTGTATATTATTATACATATTTTAAAGTTTACTATATGCAACGTTAAATGAACTTACAAATGAATCTCAGCCCAACGACTTATTGAGTAAATTTGATCGTTGATGACAATTTTTTACTGCTAACCACTTTCTTTAACATAATTTATTGTAGCATCTCAAAGCATGGAATTCCATCATAAACAGTCAATTCCTGAAATTATTAGACATATATATGCTGTGTACACAATAAACAAAACGTCATGACTTTATTAGACAGGTGATACTTTGTTAGTGGTATATGATAAATTCATTTTGTACTAAATAGGAATTTTTATTATTTAAATAGAATATTAGAAGAAATTGATCACATTTTGCAATGCTAGCCAAATTCATTAATTTCTCAAACTTCTTTGCGCTGTTTCCACCTTTCAACTCGTTATTGGATTTTGTCTTTCTTTTGAAATTACTATAATGATTTTTTTCTCTGCATGTCATCTACAATTTTCATTATCTACTATTATCTTTTCTTCTCACAAGTTGTCTATTTTCAACCACGTGATCATGTTTTTTTTTTTTTCTGTAATGAGATCTCTCTATCTGTTCTTTATAAAAAAAGATTTAGATTCTTTATTTACAATTTATTTTTTTAATTTCTTATCCGCATTCACATTAAAAAAATTACAAAATAATTGCACCAAAATTTGTATGCGCGCATGTATATTCATGCTTTTAAAAGTAACCACAAGTCTAACCATAAATAATGTTGAGTCTAAATTTAATTAAGGTTAACCGCTATCAGTGTTATTAGTCTAAAGATAAATTGTTATATGCATATTTCTAAATAAGCCATTGAAAAGCAAGTTTTGTGACTCTGAAAAATTCTTTGAAGGGGTCATTGTGAATATGCAAAGAGATTTCATCATTATCATTGGTTTGTCTTCAGTTTCATCTACATTTTAATAAAATTATTATAACGACTAGTGTTTGAGATTGTATTTAAGCAATGATCCCAATACCGTGAAATAAAAATAATTGATATTGTGTATCTCATCCCACCTCTTACTCACCCCTCCAAAAAATCATAACACACATTAATAAACAGACAATTTTAAAAAAACAGCATTAAAGTTTATGATGTAAATTTAAGGTTGAGATGCTACAGTAATTTTATTTAGAGAGTGGCAAGCAATGACAAACTACCACCGATAATGATCAATTGGCCCTGCCAATTTCTCATCTTATTTCCAAGTTTAGAGAACTTAACATGCATTTATTAAATAATAAAAATTAGTAAATTCATGTTATTTTAATAACTATGCTATTTTTAATATGGTCTCTCTTACTAGCCAGATAGTCATTCAAAACGTTATTAATAGATGTGTGCTCTCAGTGAGGAAGATTGGTGCTAACACCCTTATAAGAATTAGCTGGGTCAGTTAAGTAACATTCAGCTGCATCATTGAAAAAATAAAGAAACTAACACATCACAACCTGCTCAGAAAACACATTTTTGTTGAATATTAATTATCATAAGAAACCAGTTCTACAAGATTGAATTACTAAATAACAAATATATTGTGCATCTACAAAATGAACATGATGGTTTTAAATAATTTATAGCCCTGCATTGTTAGGATATTAGACTCCAATTGAAAATTTCACTAAAGGTTTCTCGATTGATTTGCAGTTGAGGAATTTTTTAAAAAAAAATCTCAAGTTTGATTAACTGAGTGAACTTGTGCTAAGCCCATCATTTTGAGCTGTCAAATGACCTCATAAACAATTGATTATATTATTATATATATATATCATCAGATATTACTAAAATCAATTCAATTTACATTTTGTATGAACTAACATCATTAATCTGAAATTCTGACTCCAGGACTATTTTGAATTTCTATTTCTTTTTTAAAAAAGGGATTGCAGGGGAGGTAAACCACTGCAAATAGACTTATTGGTTTACAGATATTTACTTTAATGTGTATAAACAAATTATTTATTTATTGTAAAAGATTAAAAATCATTTTTGAAATTTTGGGGGAATTTTTAATAAAAGATTTTGAATAATAGCTATCCAGATTAATAGTATTAAAATACACACATATTCATTATGTTTTCAAGAAAATTCAACTGATATTTCAGTTAAGAGTTATCAGACAACTGAGAAGAAAGACCATGGTGTTTTTTGATCTTAAATGCAGAGAGGAAAAGCCAATATACTTAGCATGCTGGTTAATGGATGTTGGTGAGTGGCCCATCTATGTTCATATATTATTCACATAGTAATAACAGCTACAATGACAAGACAAATGGAGTGGACATTAGGAAATTGCCTGCTCACTTCCTTTAAGGATTTCAAGAAGAATCAAAGGGTTTCTTTTTAATTAACATCAAACTCCTTTTTGCAACAGATTATTACTAATCATAGAATTAAACATGGTTAAAGGAAAATGAAGATTTTTAATAAATGTGTTTTACTACTTCTTACTTATGGATCTGAGACTTGAACATTTAACTGAAGAGCAATGCAGAGACTTCATACCACTCAAAGAAGTATGAAGAGATGCATGTTAGGAATAACAAGAAAATCGAAAATGAAATACATGGGTAAGAAAACAAACAGGTTTTACTGACATCATTGAAAGAATTAACAGACTGAAGTAGAGTTGGTCTGGACATATTGCCAGAAGAGATAACAATAGATTTACAGTTAAAATCATAAATTGAATTCCAAGAGATTATAAAAGGCCCAGAAAGAGACCATATGTGAGATCGATGGATGAAATAAGTAACTATGCAGGGATGATGTGAAGAAGAGAGGCTAGAAATCAGAGATGAATTGAACTTAGAGAGACTTTAGCAGTTGATTGATAATGATTGACAATGATGATGATGGTAATGAACAGAATTTTTTTTTAAATATATATTGCATATCCTCCACAATAGCAAAATAGTCTTGAAGAGATATTTGTAGAAGAAAAAAACTGAACTTACCCTATATGTTCCTTTTTTATAAAAAAAAATTTCTCTTTTTTAAGAAGTCATCATCATCATCATTATCAACCATTATCAATCCACTGCAGGATGAAGGTCTCTCCAAGTTTAATCCATCTTCTCCGATCTTTAGCTTCTCTTCTCCACATCACCCCTACACATTTTCTTATTTCATCCATCCATCTTACATGTGGTCTCCTTCTGGGTCTTTTACAATCTCTTGGAATCCAGTTTAAAATTTCAATTGTCCATCTATTATCATCTCTTCTAGCAATATGTCCAGCCCAACTCCACTTCAATCTTTTAATTTTTTCAATGAGGTCAGTAACACCTGTTTGTTCTCTTACCCATACATTGCGTTTTCGATCTCTTCTTGTTACTCCCAACATACATCTCTCCATACTTCTTTGAGTGGTCTGAAGTCTCTGTATTGATTTTCTATTAAGTGTCCAAGTCTCAGATCCATAAGTAAGAACTGGTAAAACACATTTGTTAAAAACCTTTCTTTTCAAACACATAGGCATATTTCCTCTTAATATCAAGTTATTTTTACCAAAAGCACTCCAACCAAGTTTAATTCTATGATTAATTCCCTCTATTATGTTTCCATCTGTATTAATAATCTGACCAAGGTATTTGTAACTCTTAACTTCTTCTAATTCATCGTAATCAATCTTTATTTTCATATTTTGAGCAAATCGATTAAACATTACTTTAGTCTTTTTAACATTTATCTTTAGTCCTACTTTCCTACTTTCATCTGATAACTCCTGCAACATTTCCTGCAGCTCGGAAGCATTATTTGCAAAAACAACTACATCATCTGCGAAATCTAAATGACTTAAATAATCTCCATTTACTTTCACTCCTTTAGTTTCCCATTTTAATCCACAAAATACTTCTTGCAGCACTGCTGTAAAAAGTTTTGGAGATATGGAGTCACCTTGTCTTACACCTTTCTCAATGTTGACTTTCCCAGTATCATTATGTAATCTAATTGTTGCTGTTGCATTTTTATAAATATTTTTTAAAATATGACAATATCCTGGATCTATACCTTGATGATCCAATGCTTTAATCACTGAAGAAATGTTTATAGAATCAAATGCCTTTTCATAATCTACAAATCCAAAACATAATGACAACTCATATTCATTTGTCCTTTCTATAACTTCTCTCAATACTTGAATATGATCTACTGTACTAAAACCACTTTTAAATCCAGCTTGTTCTCTTGGTTGGTGAAAATCCAAGGTTCTCTGTAGACGAGTTGTAATTATCTTGGTAAAAATTTTATATAAAACTGATAAAAGGCTGATAGGTCTGTAATTTCTTATATCTTCTTTATCACCTTTTTAAAATATTAATATTATTACTGCATTCTTCCAATCATCCGGTACATCTTTATCATTTAGACATTTGGTATATAACTTTGCTAATATTTTTTCTGTTTCTTCACCTGCTTCTTTTAATATATCAATTATAATTCCATCATTACCTGGAGCCTTTCCTTTTTTCATACATTTAATTGCATGTCTCACTTCTTCATTTAAAATTCTGGGCAATTCGGAAGATGTAATAGATATAGGAGGTACTTGTTCTTTATTACTATATAATTCTTGATAAAAATCTTCTACCAATTTCATAATATCATCCCTCTTTTTAGTAATAATTCCATCTTTTTTCCTTATTGCAGATATAAATTTCCTACCAATACCAAAATGTTGTTTTACATTCTTAAGACTTTTATTTTTTTCTACAGCTTTTCTTGCTAGTTCACAGTTATACTTTCTTATATCATTTTCAACTCTTTTCCGCACCATTTTACAAAATTCGAGATATTCAATTCTTTTTAATGCATCATTCTTGCATATCTTCATATTCCTTCTTTTCTTCATAAGTTCTCTAGTCTCAGTAGAAATTTTATTAGTCAATTGCTGCTTTTTTCTACCAGCTATCTTTGTTGCAGTTTTTAAAAGTGTATCAGTTATTTTCATATTAATTTCATTCAAATCTGAATCATGTTCAAAATCTACTAATACTTGAAACCGATTTGTAAGTTCTAATTTAAATTCATTAGAATGTTTCTGAAGATTAGGAATATCAACTGTAAATATAGTTTTTCTTAGTAATTTTTGTCTCTCTAGTTTTACATTAACATGTATCTTACCCCTTACTAATCGATGATCACTTCCTGTGTTAAATTTATTAAGAACATTACAATCTTTCCTGTTAGTCAAAATATAATCCAATTCTGCTGTACCTTCATTTGGATGCTTCCATGTCCATTTCCTTCTAACATTTTTCTCAAAAAAAGAATTCATAATATAAAGTTTTTCCTTCTCTGCAAACTCCACAAGTCTATGTCCTCTCTCATTTCTATTACCATAACCAAAATTACCTACAACACTTTCATCTTTCATTTGTTTACCAATTCTAGCATTAAAATCTCCCATAACAATTTTAAAATGTTGTTTACTCTGATCAAAAGCCTTTTGTACATCCATATAAAAATCTTCTACTACTTCATCACTGTGAGAACTTGTTGGGGCATAAACCTGAATTATCTGCATTTGATATCTGCTATTAAGTTGTATAACTAATCTTGCCACTCTGTCTGATACACCATCAATCTCCACAATATTGTTCTTCCACTTTTTATTTATAATGAATCCTACTCCACTTGTATTTCCAATATTTGTGCCTTTATAATAGAGCATATGTCCACTTTTTAAATCAATTGTCTCTTCACCTTTTCTTCTAACTTCACAAAGTCCAATAATATCCCATTTAATATAAGAGAGTTCTTCTTCTAAT
This sequence comes from Epiperipatus broadwayi, assembly GCA_028023455.1. NCBI lineage: Eukaryota > Metazoa > Onychophora > Udeonychophora > Euonychophora > Peripatidae > Epiperipatus > Epiperipatus broadwayi. The sequence goes on along the minus strand of JAQFVV010012485.1, from coordinate 4,434,898 downwards.
TCTTGCAATCTTCCTTCACTTGAAAGTGATCTGCAGTTGTAAGTACCTAAATAAAAAGTCGTCATCAAATGGCAGCCTGGGTCCGCCTCCAGGATATTCTTAGCACCCTCCACCTTCGGCCACCAACCGCTGCCTTGGTTGGTGACTTTACAGCCTCCTGGGATTAAGGGCCATGCTTTATTTTTGTCTGTCATAATTGTATAATTGGGAAAAATCTTTATCATTTACACAAACATTCATTCTGCCTTATCAGGCACTGAGAAGAAAGACCATGGTGTTTCTTGATCTTAAACTCAGAGGTAAAAAGCCAATAAACTCACCACGCTGGCTAATGCGTGTTGGTGAGCAGCCCATCCATGTTCGTATACTATATGAATAAGCATATAGTAATAACAGCTGCAACGACAAGAACGTATGGAGTGGACATTAGGAATTTGCCCTGCTCGGTTCCTTTAAGGCCTCCAAGAGGAATCAAAGGGTATAGATCGCGAAATTGAGAAACAATAGACGGGAAATAATTCTTATATAACTAACAAAGAAAAAGTGAATTCAGCTTTTTAAAAATCAGTATTTATTCACAAATTGCTTTCATTATATTACATTTAGATTAAAACTTCTTTATTTTCATTATGATGTTTTTTTTATATATATAACCATTAGAAACCAGTCAACACTTAGACAATCCCAATATAGATAACAATCAAGAATTTCAAACTGTTGTCAAGGCAACCACCTTTTAGCAGCAGAGGTGGATGTTAAGTTTTCTGCCTAAAAGTAAATGGAATATCTAGATAACAGGGTATTATGACCAAGTTAATAGCCATTGATTATCAGTTGCTGTGATTTTTTTTTCTTATTTTTCCACAAATAGTCACAAACAAACAAAGCCTTTATTTATATAAATTTAAAAAAAGAATGATAAAATATGTCGAAAAAGCAAAATGAGAATGAGATTCCAGTAAAATTGTTGTAAAGGAGAAATAAGAATTACAGTACTTGATATTTGTAATATAATTTATGATAGCAGCATCTCGTGACTCTAGAATAGGATGAAAGAAACTGCTCCTGAAGTGCAGTAAAATGCAAAAAAAAAATTAAGAATAATTAGCTTAATATTATTTGCTTTTTTGTAAAGAATTGTAGAGTTTTAAAGATTAGGTTAGAGATTTTTGTCCATGAACAGTAGTTTGAATTTAGAAAAAAGTAGAGAAATAATTGCATTTGGAATAGTCGGAATAATTATTAAAAGACGTATAAAAAAGCATTTGCTGGGTAAATTTGTTTGTTTTTATTGTATATACTAAAATGTAAAAGCATATATTGAAAGTGTAAGATTTAATACATGACTTCTCTTAGAAAATAAATAGATAAAGGAAAAAGTATAAGACCAGGCAGAGAATGTCTTTTTACTCTTTCTTACTATTTATTTTCTTGAATTTTTAAATGAATATTGTCATTCCCTGCACTGTTTGTGCAATAATAGAGATGTGAACTTGAGATCTAAAGATCATGATTCACATCTTAGTTTTATCACTTCCAATTCTTTAATATTATATAATTTTCCAAGTGACAAATGATCTTATTGTAAAGTAGTCCTGTCTTGATAAAATAGAATGCTAAATGCAAGGAATGGGTTTTTTTTTTTTTTTATCAAATTAAACATGAGAATAAATGCATCTAAAACAAAAACAATAATAGTAGTTTGATAGAGCAAATGTTTAAGAATATTAGTTATACAGGAAAGTATATTTAGAAGATTTGTTAAGCTAATTATAAATATAGGGGATTTGAACTCAGATTTTCAAGCATCCTTCAACTATCCACACTATCTCACACAACTGATACACCTGACCACACACATGTAGAAAAAATAAATAATCATCAATATACGTATTTCATGCAAAACCAGCACTCATCAGTTGGTCCAGATTATCATCTCTCACACACATATATATAATCAGTGCTCAGTTTATATTAAGATAGCAAATCTTCATACTTTAATGGACAAGCTTCAATCTACTCCAACCTCCAACTTTTCAGCCATCCATATCATTGAAAATCTGATGATGAAAACCCAAATCCCATGCTGCTGCCAATATTATTGCCATGCCCATGTTGACCTCAAATCATTTTGACCCCTCATGTGTAAGACCATAGAAGAGGGATTGGTAGGATACAAGCTTGCTGTGTAAATGTTTGGGTTTTCATCATCAATCAGATTTTCAATGATTGGATGTCTGAAAAGTTGGAGGTTGGAGTAGATTGAAGCCTGTCCATTAAAGTATGAAGATTTGTTATTTTAATATAAACTGAGCACTGATTTTATATATATATTATATATATATGTGTGTGTGTGTGTGTGTGTGTGTGTGGGAGATGATAATGGATGAACTGATGAGTGCTGGTTTAGCATGAAATACTATATTGGTGATTATTTACCTTTTTTACATGTGTGTGGTCATGTGTATCAGTTGTATGAGATAGTGTGGATAGTTGAAGGATGCTTGAAAATCTGAGTTCAAATCCCCTATACTTACAATTAAGCTCCAGGTCCTGGTTTTCAAATATTTAAACTAATTATGTGATTTTGGCCTTAAAACTATGATGTTTGTTTCTAAAGCATTTTGCTTGGAGTGATTTATATAGAGCAGAGATTTGAGCAATTAGAGAAAAAAAGATGTAGATTTGGAGGAAAAGTGTAAAATCTATTGAAAAGATTAAGTTTAAAAAAATATATTTGTTGAAGTAATTAAAAAGAGGAACTATATGGATAGATATATTGCAAAAGATAAATTATAAAGGATGAGAGATATAAAACAAAACAATAGGAACATGAGGTATTAGCACTTACAGAAAGTGATCTGCTTTGATATGGGAAATCTGCAGATGACGAAGGTACACCAATCTAAGCAAAAATTAATAAATCTTTGATCTAAGTGTGGTTTTTGTACTTGATTTAATTTGCATATGATCTGAATGAAAAAAGCTGTATTATATATATATACATACATCGTCATAAAATATCAGTTTTCACAGATACTAAAAAAATACATTATTTAATTTGAAAATTGTTTCAAAGTGAATGTTAATTACCCACTTGCAATTCAAATTTTTGAAAATCGTAAAAAAAATACAAATGAGATTTACATTAATCACTAATATCTATATGACCTTTTCTTACATTTACTGATTTTTTATTTAAAAAAAAAAGTATTTGAATTTTTAAATTTACAGCATTCTAAATGTATTGTTTTAGTCAAAATTTGATATCTGTGCAAGTTAAGTTTAAATATTTATTAGTATAAATAGAAATGCAAATTTTTATGAGGAAATTATTTAATATATATATGATTAGATTTGAGTTGTCTTGATTAGTAAATGAATATAGAGAATGTTTTAAATGGGTTTAAGTTTATATGATAGTTGTAATGTCATTTATCGCATCTGCAGAAATATATTACAGTATATAAATTGTAATAATTTTAATAAGCTTGTAAATAAATTGTGGTTATTAAATATATATTGCTGAGAGTATAAACTTATTCCTGGAGAAAGTAAATCTTAATAAGTTTATATAATACTTTTCTGTCCTAATAGATTGCATTGATATGAGAAAGTGGGTATTGTGTTCAAGTTTGTTAAAAAAATATTTTTTTAGAGATGCTGTAATAACGCATTCATGCTTAGCTGCTCCATAAATAAGTTTAAACCAATGTATGGTTCTGAGAAGTTTTGATAATTAAAATCTCTCCGGTATATATTTTTTATAAATATATTTTTTATAATTATTCTTGGGCTACAGTAGTTGGCAAGTGGCTGCTAATAAATGATAATGCTCCATCAATAAAAATAGCATGTAACCTATCACATGACTTCAGTTTTCTTAATGTAAATATTTTTACACTTTTTTATGTCACTTAAGGCAAGCTTTTGACAGCAGTTATAGTTTCCAGATGACAGTGCTTAATAAATCTCTATCCTCATTGATGAAAGCCATAAGTTTGAAAGTAGTCTGTGGATTTTGGATAGGAAATCACAAGATAATGATTTATCCTATAATGATAATGCTTTTTAATAGATAATATTTTTGACTGAGCTTTAAGGTTATCACTACAATATTTAAGTATATCTTTGTCGTAATTGATAAATTTGACTTTGTCATCAGAGTATTTGTGCATTGTTTAATTATTAATGTATTAATAGTAATAAGTAATAAACTTTAGAAAAACAAAATTTTGAGAACAAAGTTTGTGATTTTACATTTTAAGGCTGAATGTAATTATTTATTAATAATAGCAAGTGATTTACTATATTTATAAAGAGAAAATATCTTTTGATTAATATTTTCTCTGCAAGAATTCAATTGTGGAAGTAATTTGTTGAAATTTTTTGTTCATTTAAATTATAGAACTAGTTTGTGTTATGACACCATATTTTTTTTTTTTAAACTCTTTAGATTATACTATATATTCAAGTAGCAATTTTAAGATTATATATAGACAACATGTATAATTTGATTGTGAAACATTTTTCCTGTTTGTGACATGAAATGATTTTTTTTTTTTTACAGCTTAGACATAGCTGAGTGCACTTTTGGTGAGGTTCACCAAATATATGTATAGTAAACCTGATATATCTGCACAAAAAAACCCCAATTTCATTAACTCATTGTTTGAAAAAAATAAAAATAATTAGAAATTTTACATGTATTGCATTTGCTTATATAGCAGCAAACATATTTTTGTCTTGTGCACTCAATTAGTCATATTATTGCAACATAACACAAATATTTCCTTCTTGTATTGCTACTTAAAATGTTTTTTCACTTAAAAGTAAGTCTATTATTAATATTTTAGCATATAAGCAAAACATTTCAATATTTCTTTTAGGTTTGGCAAAATTGCTATCATCACTAACTTATTTTGAAGCTGACTGGCTGAGAGTAGTGGGTCGTGTAAAAGTCTGAATTTGAATTCCGCATATATTACATATATAAATGCAGTTTAAGCCTGTACAATGTATTAAAATAGTAAAAGAAAATTATTCTACAATTATTTATTTCAACAATACTGCTAAAGTTACAATTACAACAATATATGATAAGATTTTAATGAAGATTAAAAAAACATCATAGCAGAAAATATAAACAGAAACAATGTTTTGACAAACAGTAGTATACTGCATCTAAAAAGTATATCATACCAAAGCTTTAGCAGAAAGAATTTGATAATGTGATCAATAATGTTAAATGATAATGTATTGCATTAAAAAACATTGAATTTACATAAGGTCAGTAGAAACAGTTCCACTAAAAAGTGTAATTCGAACAGTTTACTATGAGAGAGAGATGGTGTGTAAAGATTTTGAAATTGAATAAATATAAAAACATGTGTCTGCTACCATTCATTTATTACCATCAATTTTCATCACAAGAAGATTGAAAAAAAATAATAAGGATTTGTTTTTTGAAAGATAGAGTTTATCAAGTATTCACATTTATACTCAACCAGATTTGAGAACACAGTACATTTATAAGTAAATAAATGTACACTCAATTTATTATTCTATTATCTATTTTATAATTACATTATTATGGCTTTTTTGTATTTATTTGGTTGATGTCTTAATGTTATATATATTTAAAAAATATCTATACTATATACACAATTAAATATTGTTAAATGCTATAGTAATAAATAAAATAGAAAATCATATAACATGAAAACACTATCTAAAAAAAAAAAATTACTAAAATTCTCTCATGATCATGGTTTCATTTACTAGCAAGTAGATCTCAAGTGAAATTTAACTAGATAGAAATAATATATATTTATATTATAATGGAACATCATTTATTTTTATTTTTCCAATAAATTTATAACTGAACCATTACCCAAGCAGAAGGAAAAATATAGTCAGTATTTTACATAAAAGGTATACTAACAATCAAGCCAAGATTGTCTATAAATACACAAACTGCATCCACATTTGAAGACCATTACACTAGCTCTATAACTGCTAAAAGCAAAACACCTCTCCTATGAATATTTTTTACTGACAAGACAAGTTTTAAACATTCCTAGTGCTTGATTCCACACCTAGCTCAAATAAACTAAAAACCCTCATTTAGGGTATCAGATAGTGAATATCTAAAACACAAAACGTACAATTGACAAATTGTCTTAACTAAATATTATATGGTGAGATATGGAAAGAGAGAATTCAGACCAAATTAACATTTAAAACAACATACTTATTTACAAATTAAATTATAATGACAACAAGAATAAAATAAAATTGAATTAATTACAAAGATATTTTAGCATAATTAATTTTAATTTAGATTAGGAAGTAAGAGTTTATGCATTTCTAGCTTTAAGAAAGTTTATAAGAAAATATGAATCTTACTCTTATATTTTAGTTTAAGTCTAGACTCTGATTTTTTTCTTACATTAACCTAAGTTTTGGCTTTATATTTTTTGGAATGATTACCCTTGTCTTCTTGACAGTTTCTATAGTTCATGAATGGTATTCTTGATTTGTTTCCTAGTTGCCTTAGTGGCCTGTAGCTGCTTCTTCCCATTGCAGTGTGTATCTTCATTTTGTTATTCTGCAATTAGTCAGGAATGATGGGTGTATGTCTCAGCAATGGAAGATCAAGGATTTTGGTCACATTTCAGACTATCAGATGTATAGGAACTGTATGGTGAAAACTGAATGAACATTTCTTTTGCAAGTCTAGTAGATCATGGTATTGTTAGAGTATCTGCAGAGATTGCTATGCATCACTAGAATTTTGATGATGGTGCAGATCACAAAACTCAGTAACAACAAAATTACAGCTGTTGAATATCCTACTCCAATAACTGAACTAATAAAATTTTATTAGCTTATATACCCTTGACAAACCATTGTCTGAGTTCACCCATGTTATTAATTTTTCAATTTTTTTTCTTTTTAAAAGTTAATTAATTTTTTTAATTCATAGCATTAATTATCTAATCAGTTGGCTTGCATACTGATTTTCATTAAAACAATTCTTTCTTGATCAGATAATCATTTACAAAAATTATTTTATAATCAATTAGATAACTTTATATTCCATTTCCCTTGTAAATTACCCTTTTATTTTTATTTTGCAGTTTACAATTAACTTCTAGATTTTGTATTTTTGTTTAAAGAAAAGATAAACAATTTTTTTCAAATAGAGAATATAATTACATTTTTAAATTGTCATTATATTTTTTCTTTATTCTATTTTTCTGTTTAAGTCAGGATTGGTATAATTTGACTGCAATTTTATTCTCTCTGGACTATATAAATTTTATGACAAGTGCGAAGAATTTTATAAATTGTACCAGAAATAGATTTATTATCAATTGACTGTTTTAAACTATTTAATAATAAATTTAAATCAAGGACTTTCTTTTAAAAAACTTGCATACCACCCAATAAACGACTATTCTTATAAACCATGGTAATGAAATTAACTCTTTACTTTCCTTAACAATTTAATTTTTATTAATATTAAGTTTATAAATGCTTTTCTCTCCAAAAAGTGAACTTTCTAATCCACTTTGCATATATTTAAATATTTGTCACATATATTTTCTATCATGCTTATACAAACGCACTTGCTATGATTATGAGAAGATAAAACTTCTTGAAAGCACTCAGCCAATTAATATTACAATTTATACTTAGCAATTTTAGTGCATTTAGACATATTACTTATTTAATTGCGAAGTCTAAGTTTTTCTTATTTTTAAAAATTTTTATTAAGTAAAGTATTTCTAATAAATTCATGATTATAAACCAAATCAATATAATCAGAAGCAAATTGATTCCTTTGAATATAAGCATTATTTTCAAAAGTATTAAAGCATCTAACCTTACAACAAAAATTCAATAAAGAGATTCTATTATGATTAAATAGTTGATAAGTTGGGTTTTATCATATTTCTTAAATTTTATGTTTAATAAAATGACTACAAAATAAAATATTATTAACACATATATCTAAAAATTTTAATTTAACAAAGTCAAATGTACCCACTTCAAAAGTAAAAATTAATATTACAATCAAAAGCCTTTAATTTATCAAAAAAAAAAAAATCCTTCAGTTTTTCTTTCTGAAACAATCATTAACATATCTAACAAATAATTTTAAAGAAATTGAAAAGTGATTGATAACGCTATTTTTAAAAAAATCAAGATAACACTAATTCATTCCTCTGTAATCTTATAAACACATTATTCCACATAAAGTACTTTGAATACTTCAATAACAATATCAAATAATGAATAATTTTAATTTTATCTGCAGAAAAATATTCATATTTCCCTAAAACAGAAAAAGAAACATTGATATTTTTTAACTCATTAATGTAGGCCTTACTCAATTGAGGACACCTGAACAAATAAACGTACTGGTGCACATAGCCAATACTTATGAATTTTATACTATATCTTTTCTAAATAAACAAATTAATAAATCAGTCACTTTTTTTTAAATTAGATATCATTATTAATACTTTTATATTGGTTAGTGTTGGATGGTTTTTGTGCTTATGCAAGTGCATTTCTAAAAAATATATTTTCAAATTCTAAAAAAAGTTTAATGGTAATTGACAGCTGATATGTCATTCTAACTGCAAGTATTTATTTGATTTCATTATTTTTACACAATTATCCTCTGAAAAAAACCCATTTATTTTATTAAATGCCTCAAAAAAAGAAGAAGAGACATAAAATTGGCCTAAACTAATATAATTTTTTTAAAAACTTATAAGAGATTTTAAAATTTTATCAATAATTCCCTCGGTAAAATCAAAAATATATTTTAAAGGGAAATTTATGAGACTTAGGATTAAAAAACTTGAGGAGTTAAATAATCACTAGGATAACAAATAAGTAATTGCGTCAATTTGTTTTTTTACTTTCCATAATTTCAATCAACTTAGATTTTCTGATCACAATCTAAAATAGAATACTTCCCATTATTTAACTCTAAAAAAATTATTTTAAAAATCACTTTTATTCAGCAATGCAAAATGACTACTTTTCAATAGAATTATACCATTATACCTTCAGTCTTTTTTAAAATGATATATTTTCTTTGAGGCAAAAACATTTTTTTTCTTCTTAAGTAGTTGTCTCTTTGAAATTATTTGTAGAGATATTGTATTATGATCTGGAATATTATTACAACATTTAATAGCAGAAATAAAATCAATTACCACATTCCTACTGCTAAAAGAAATAAATGTTGGACCTTTATTTAATATTATTCAATCAGAAATATTTAAAACAAAATTAGAGAAACTTAAAACAGATATAGCATTTAGGTCTTTTATTATAATATCTACACTTACGTTTTTTTTATTAATAACACTTCTTTTCCAAACTTTTTAAGCAACCCATTAAACTAGTTAATACATGTATTATAATAAGCAATTTGACATCTTTATCTTGCTCTGTTATTTGTATCATTTTTTTAGAGAATAGTGTTGTTAATCATTTTTCTTTTTCTTCAAAATTATTTGTTCATGATTTTTGTTTGTTCTTCAGAAAGATAAATTGAAGGACTTTTCTAATAGATTGAATGCTTTTGATTCTAATATTAATTTTATTATTAAGAGGAATACTTTTGATTTTGTTAAATAAAAACGTTTTAGATTTAAGTGTTGTTAAGGTTGATATTTTATTTTGTAGTCATTTTATTAAACATAAAAATGTAAGAAATATCAACAGTTATCAACCTTTTATTCATAAAAAGATTTATTTATTGATTTTTTTGTTATAGGAATTGAAAGCTTAATAAATTTGAAAAATAATGCTTATATTCAAAGGAGTCAATTTGCTTTTGATTGTATTGATTTAGATTGTAATTATGAATTTATTAGAAATATTTTATAAAAATATCTATTGGCCTGATATTAATAAAAATTTAATTGTTAATGAGAATAAAGACTTAATTTCTTTATCATTTTAGATTGGTTTATAAGTATAGGCATTTATTGAATGGTATGAAAGTTGTTGGAAGAAGGACCTTGATTTGAATTCATTATTAAATAGATCAAAACAGTTGGTTGATAGTAAATATATTTTTGGTATTGTTTATAAGATTTCTTGAAGTTCTAAAATTTATATTGGTCAAAATAAGTTAAGTCTTAATGAAAGAGTTAGTAGAATTAAAAATAGGTGCCATAACTCAGCTTTGTATATTCATGAATTGAAGACAGGTCATAAAATGTTATTTGGCAATGTAAGTAGGTTATCTTCTATGAGAAAAATAAAGTCATAGAAACTGATAAATTTTGAATCTGAAGCCATCAATCTCATGAAAACATTCTTTGACTTTAAAGGTAGTTGTTTTTGAAGTGCATTATGGGAAGGTTATTTATGTTTTGTGTGTGTATATATATATATTGTTTTATTTAATTGAATTTCACTTTAGGTCTATTTGTTAATAGATGAAACTATCGTCATGAGAGAATTTTAGTAAAGCTTTATTTTTTAGCTAGGATTTAATACTATATGATTTTCTATCTATACTACATATTGTAATGCTTTTGTATTTAGGTCTTAGACTGTGCACTGTAAAGTGCTAGTTAATCAAACTATGAAAAAGAAGAATCTTCCGTTCATGTTTGAGCTTAGATATCTCAAGAACATAGTTATATTTTCTGATTAACTGACCTAATAATTTCTTGTAGTACAAATTGCTGATGGAACTAGTTTTAATTTATTTATAAGAGTGCTGTGATATTATGTATTTGGCTTCTCCTTAAATGAAGTCAAGAATATCTCAGCAACTATGCCCAGATAAACCTGTTAGCCACTTTATTTTCCATTCCCCACTCTAAGTCTTCCCATATTCTGCCCCATCCCATTTCCACAGCATAATCTTTGTCAACTCTATGACCTTTAAATCTAAATCCCCCTTATCTTTTCGCAAACCAGCATAAAAACTACTAACTCACTTTCTGTATTGTCACTTTGTTCATACCTATTCTCCCATAACTTCATTATCTGTACCCTTTCTGCTTTCAAGCATTTACATTCAATCAACAGATGCCTAATATTTTCTATACCTTCCTTATGCAATTTGCATGCTAAATCACCCATAGTTTTCCATTTACATGTATATTCTCTTGTTTGCTAACGATCCTGTTCGAGCCTTAAACAATAAACTACTTTCCTTACTATTATCATAAATTAACTCGCTTCCAATATTCCGTTTACTTCTATATATATTTAAACTCTTCTTACCCTCCATACTACTTCTCCATCTATCCAACTCCCTATAGCGTTCATTGAGATAATTCACAGTAAATAACTAAAATTAATATTTTTTTAAGAAATTTTCTTGGCTTAACTATTAAACAAGCATATTGGCAAGGGTAATTTCTACAATTTTTTAAACTTAATAATAAAATCTAAATAACTAAAATTAAGCACCCACAATGAAAAGTTAATATTAATGTTAAATATTTTATTACAATCAATTAAAATATTTAAATGGTAAATTATTAATAAAACTGGAAAGAACATATAATTGCCCATCCAGATAATTAGGTTAAATAATTAAAATATTTTAACAATTAATGTTCACTTCTTTTATAAGTTTCTTCTAGAAGGCTATAAATTAAAGTGCCTTGAACAGTGAATGTCTCTAGTTTATAGTTTAGATTTAGTTTTCAAACATTTTTAATTAGACACAAATTAGGGTATGAATTTCAACTAGATTACCAGTAAGATCCACAGGTTTATGTAAATTATACCATGCATGGGTCTTTTGGGATAAAAGATCTCATATACTTTGGTTTCTTTTGTTAACAGTTTCATGTTGCTGGTCCATTGTAAAGCTGGACATGAAACCTTTTTAGAGTGACATTATGATGAAAGAAGAAGGCATCCACAAATGCTCCAGTTCCCACTCCTGCATGAAGGTTTAGTTCAACATAGAGTGGTTCTGGATGTTTCATCATCCAGGAACAGCCAAAAGAACAGGCAAGATAAGACAGGACCCTGTTTGCAGTTGTATTCTTCTTTTTATACTCCTCAACCAATTTTTAGATTTCTGCACATATATTTTTATCTTTTTTTATTATCAGAATACAAGTTGATAATCTTGAACATTTATTTTTCTTTTTAGTTCCAAAGTCCTTTTTTTTATGATTTACTTTGGCCATCTTTAATTATCGCATAAAAGGTTTTTTTCTGATTGTAATCTCTTGCATTTATAATTTCATTTTATCTGGATAACATTCTTTCCAATATTAACTTAAACACAAATAACTTTCGTTGTATGCATCAAAAGAAAATTCTACTAACTAATAAAAAAAAAACAATCTAAGTTACATCCATTGACTGATTTTTAAATTTTACTTTTAGCTTTTAAAATATTACTAAATGCCAAAACATTCATGAACTATATGTATTTTAATACAGTTCAATGTATATATATATATTAATCATTATCAATCCACTGCAGTATGAAGGTCTTTCCAAATTTAATCTCCAACTTCTAGCCTCTTTTCTCCATATATCATGTGATCTTTATTCTGGTTTCTTTACAATTTCTTGGGATTCTGTTTAAGTCTTCAATTGTTCATTTGTTATTATCTCTTCTAGCAATATGTCCAGACAAGTCCCATTTTATTTTCTTATTTTTTTAATAATGTCAGTGATATCTGTTGTATTTTATTTTCAATCTCTTTTTGTTATTCCTGATATATACCTCTTCGTATTTCATTGAGTAATCTAAGTGTCCAAATCTTAGATTCTTAAAACTATTAAAACACACCTATTTAAAATTTTTCTTTTCAAATATATAGGCATATTTTCTTTTTCTTTTAATATTAAATTCATTGATGGTCGAGAGGTCAGTGACAGCTGCTTTACAAGCAGTTGTCCCAGGTTAGCGGGTTCGCTTCATGGCTGATGCTATGATGCATGAGAAGAAAAAAAATTAAATTATTTCTACCAAAAGCATTCCATCCAAGTTTAATTCTATGATTTATGTTTCTATCTACATTAATAATCTGATTGAGTATTTATATTTGCTAACTTCTAATTCATGATTATCAGTTTTTCTTTTGAGGAAAATTACTTGAGACTTTTTAGGATTTATCTTTGGTCCTATTTTATTCATCTGATAACTATGCAACATTTACTGAAGTTCTGAAGCATTATTGAAAAAATAATTACATCATTTTCAAAATCTAAATGACATAAATAATTTTTATTTTGTTTTATTTTCTTAGCTTACCAATTCAATTCACAAAATTCAACCAGCATAGTATTTGTATGTAATTTTAATCAGAATGGAATTGCCCTATACACATGTGCTGTAATGTTGTTTTAATACCTCAATGATGTTTTGTTAAGTATGAAGGATATTTTCAAACCAAAGCACAAGATAGAGACTTTGAAAAGATAAGAACAGCCATCTTATCTTTGTACTTAAATTCACTTATATAGGTCATTCTAAAAAGTCTTAGAATGAGAGCATGAAGGTCTTCCATTATTCACTTTATTTCCATTAATTTTATCCTATCTATTAATTATTATAAAATCTATGTAATTATTTAATTTACTAGTGCAGTATTCATGTTACTTTAATCAGTAGTATCATACTCAACAAAACAACATTACAGCACGTGTGTGTAGGATGGAATTATCTTTTGTTTAAAATTACATATGAATACTGCACTAGTAAATTAAATAGAGAATTACATAGATTCAATATTTCATAATATTAACAGGCGATCAGAAGATTTTTTGATAATTAATAGACAGAATAAACTTAATGGATCTAAAGTAATTAATGGAAAACCTTCATGCTCTCATTCCAAGATGTTTTAGTTTGACCTATATAATTGAATTTAGATATAAAGATAAAATGGGCATTCTTATCTTTTCAAGGTCTATGTTTTGTAAAATTTGATTTGAGAATATTCTTTGTACTCAATAAAATATTATTGAGATACTAAAACAAAATCATAGTACATAGGGTGTAATTGCCTTCTAATTAAAAAAAGAAAACTTTTGAAGGAATCTAGTCACTTAGCATGCACTATTCTCAAGGTTAATCTTCTTATTATCACCATGTAATCTAATCATTGCTGTTGCTTTTTGATATACAATCTTCAGAATATGACAATATCCTAGGCCTGTATCTTGATGATCCAATGCTATAATCACTATCTTTTTATAATCTACAAATCCATATTAATGACATTTTGTATTCATTGATATTTTGTATAATTTCTGTCAATACTTGAATGTGATCCATCGTGCTAAACCACTTTTAAATCCAGCTTCTATTTTAGTTAAAAAAAATCAAAAGTTTGCTTTAAATGTATAGCAGTAACAAAATATATTAGGTCTGTGCTCTGTAATTTCTAATATCTTCTTTATCCCCTTTTTTACAATATTCTTCTGATTATCTTGAACATTTTTATCATTGAGGCATTTAGTATATGATTTTGCCAACAATTTTTCTATTTCTTCACCTTCTTTTAAGATGTCAGTTGTAATTCCATCAATCCCTGAAACTATTTTTTATTTAATTGCTTTTCTCATTTCTTCATTTAAAATATTGGGCAATTCAGAAGATGTTTTAAATGTAGGAGTTACTAAAGAAGATACTTAGTTTACTTGTTTTTTTTTTTAAATATTATATAAATATAAAATTCTTTATAAAATTATTCCCCACATTTCATGACATTATCTCTCTTTTTAGTAATAGTTCTTTTTCTTCTCGCAAAAATAACTTTCCTTCCAATACCAAGATCTTGTTTTACAGTTTTGAGACTTTTATTTTTTTCTATAAACTTTCATTGCCAATTCACAATTGTATTTTCTTATATCATTATTAGTTCTTTTTCATATCATTTTACAAACAATAGGCTGCTGTGATTAAATCATCATTGTTGATAATAGTTTGATATTATTATCTTGTAACACAATCATTTTCTCATTTTAATAGTTTTTCAATAAATGAACCCAAAATGGATGGGATATTGTTTTAATCTTGCAAAAAGTCAATTGCCTTTATTTAACAAATATTTGAATCTGAATGATTGTACAATATATATTCTATAGATTATTGATTATAATTCATTATTAATATGATATGCTTCAATGTATAAAGGTGAAATTACTAAATTCTAAATCTTAATATTGGCTAAGCACTTTTTAGAGCCTGTTTACTCCATATTCATAGCCTTAATATGTATTAAACTCATTGTATGCAAATTTATGCAAAACAAATCAGATCATCCATTTTTTTTGAAATTGTGAAACGTGTCTTCTATTTATAGCATTTATGCCTCTAGTAATGAAGTAAGTCTCCTTGGTTTTCCTTTTGGCATCATTTCTCTTAGTACACACTATCCCAGCCCTAGAGGCTTCAAATACATGATTAACTGCCTTTTGATGATCAACAAATATAGAATTGCCTTCATTTTGTTTAGCAATATGTTATATGCATACTTATGCTGAAACAATATGTTACTGACTGTGGCGGTTCAAGTTTCACTGTAATATATTGCACTGCATCCTGCTTTAGGGCATGCAATTTTGTATACCACCTATGACATTGATTCTAGATTTATTTTATCAAAAGGTGGTTAATCATGTATTTGAATCCTCCAGGGCTGAGATAGTGTGTACTGAGAGGGATGATGCCAAATGGAAATTCAAGGAGGCTTATTTCATCACTAGTGACATAAATGCTATAAATAGAAAAGACACATGTTTCACAATTTCAAAAAAATGGATGGTCTGACTTGTTTTGCATAAATTTGCATACAATGAGTTTAATACATATTAAGGCTATGAATATGGAGTAAACAGGCTCTGAAAGCACTTAGCCAATACTAAGATTTAGTTAGAATTTAGTAATTTCACCTTTATTTATACATTGAAGCATATACTATTAATTATGAAGAATTGGTGAAACAAATTTATTATTGCATTAGAATTTATGTAAAAGAAGAAAAATTGTTTATATCCATATCACGTTATTCTAAATAAAGTTACAGGAGACAAGAAAAATGACATTAGTGGAAATGATGGGAAATATCTTTATACAGCAATGTGTAAGCTAAAGAATTAAGTATGAGGTTGGTTTATACATTTCTTGTCAAAAAAAAATAGTCATCTATAGTTAGAAAAGAAATGAGATTGAAAACCTTAGGCTTTTTTAAAAAATTTCAGGTTTTTAGCTTAATAGTAAATAAGAAGTTGAAGTTAGTTGCCAGATGCATAACTGCATTGGCATTAGGACCAAATATCAAGTATTCATTAATAAGTGTAAAGAAAGAGTGAAATGAATTAATATCTGGTAATCATTGATTTCTTAAGATTGCTGTAGATAATATTAATGATTGTGATAAAATTGCCATTCATATTCTGTAACATCTCCCTAGATAGACTGACTTTGTTGTTCTGAATTGCTAGTAACTTTTATTTTTATGGATTATTGTCAATATATATATGTAAAAATACTAAAACAGAGTTTAAATATAAAATTTAGTAAGATTTATTGTACCAAGTATTTTTCAATGCTTTTGTGTCATATTCATGATTAGTCTGCAGGCTAATATATTTGGTATAATAAATCTTATTAAATTTTATATTTCAACTCTGTTTTAGTATTTTTTACGTCATTATTTAGAATGGCAGAATATCACAATATAATTAAATATATGTGTGTGGATATACACATGCGAACATAGAAAGCCAATAAGAAGTTTTATTGTGTGAAGCATTTGAAAATCATTATTTTGTTAATGATGGTGCATATTCAGATGACAAACCATCATAATACTCATATTTATTAGTATGTTTTTATCTAAGTGAAACAAGAACAATAATACATATAAATAATTTATTTCATCCTGAACTTTAGTCTTAATACATAAAGGTAATCTTTTATTTAAAATCCTCAGAACATTTACAGATACTAAAATTATTTAGATGTTGAAATTGTTGCAATATTTTAATAATTATTTTGTTGCTTGTTAATTATTGCTTATAATCTTAAAAAAAAAAAAAATTAAAAAAGATAATTATTAAAATTTTTTAAATAGACTAGACACTTATCTTGTCTTTTGTTATCATTTATCTTGGAGAACTTTATTATAATGTTGATAAACATTAGGACTTAAGTTTTGACTGATTGTATAATTTTATGTCAGTGTTTGCAAATATGTTGTGAAATATAATCCAGCTTAAAGATAGGCCACTGCAAAACAAATTCAATATCTCCCAACATCCTTAAAAAGAGAATTTCTTGTCAAATGTCAGGTGGTGAGAATTTTAGCAACTTTTTACACTTGTTTTCATTCCTGTTACACATAGTTAGATATCTATCCACTGTCCAAAATTAGATGGCTATCTAGGTTTGCTATGGCATAACTAGAAAATCCTAAGCTGGTTTATAACTTTAAAGAAATTTTGTTTTACTCAGAACTGATTCAAAACCAAGACTGTATGCTGTGTGGTTTCATTAATTATTATGCTGCAAGGCCAATTCATGTAGCTATATATTATATATGAATGATGAGATTTCTCTTGGATATCATTTTTTAAACAAACGGCTCTTTTACTTGGCTATCATGTAAGATATAATTGTGACATTTTCATCTAATACAGATTATTTTAGATCATAGTTCTAAAATATAATACAGTATTGAACTTAATATATGTCTAAATTAACATGGACATATTATATAGGTATGAATATATATATATAATTTAATAGTTATTTTATGATGGAGTAAAAAATATTATAATCAATATAACATTGCTTGCAGTGGCCATATTTAAATAGGATGATGGAATTAGATGCTGAGGTGCAACACCAACTCAATTCTGCTGAAATAGAGTACTTTATCACTGTGAAATAACTATTGAAATTAAATTGACTCTGCCACAACATAAATTCATAAAAAATATTTATTTAAGTGTATTATATAAAATTCTAAAAATATGAATGCCAAAATCCGAACTATTTAATATGTTTTTCATTTTAATAGCATGACAATATAGATCCCACTATTATAAAATCATAACATTATTGGATTGGCATGTGAAATGAATGAACAGTAAAAAACCCTAAAAATATATTTTATAAACTCTTGAACATGGTTTTTATGGAAAAAGGACATTCTATTTTTATATTATCTCAAAGTGTTGATTGTTTTTATTATGGCTTTGAAATATGGAAAAGGTAGATTCTGTTTACATTATCTCAAAGACATCTCAAATAATGCAATTTTGATTATTTTCATCATGGTTGATGTGGAAATATACAACCAAATGGTAGTGAACTCTTTCAGAATAAAAACTTTGCAACAAAAACAATTAATCAACAATAACTCAAATTTATCAATTAAATACAATAACAGATCACGTTTTGTATGTGAAAATATTTGTAGTTACATGTGGCTTTGCATAGGCATTACAAAACTTATCTCTGGTGTACTGTTTTTTTTATATGTCAAAGCGTTGACAGGGAAGGGAACCCGGGACAGCTGCTTGGGAGGCAGCTATGCTAACCGCTAGACCACCAACGCTTGACAAATTTATTTTTGTTAGTCTTTTATTCCATTTCTTGCAATCAGAATAACAGTCCTCACAGTGAAAGGCTGCTGATTGATGATGCTATAGTCATTAACATAGTTTAAGTAGCATGTGTGTAATTATATATATATAAACTTGTGTATATATTTAAAATCATTGTGTATTTTTAATAAATTTAATTTATATTATTGAGAGATACAAAGATTAGATTTAAAGATACCCTATCTGTATTTTCACATATTTTTAGCTCTTGAATTCATTATAAGATAACTTTGTTAAATTAGTATATAGTGCAGAAGTACATCTATTTGCCATGCCTATAATCTAAATTCAAATCCAGGCTGAAACTTGAAATTTTTGGGGGATTTAAGTTTTGTTTTCAGATAGCCAATCTTCAGTTTATTCAGCTAATATACAATATTGGTGTAAATAGATATCTGACTATTTTTACCTAGAAAGTAAAACAATGATGGTGGTCGAGAGGTCAGCGACAGCCACTTTGCAAGCACTTATTCCGGGTTAGCGGGTTCGCTTCCCGGCTGATGCTATGACACATGAGAAAAAAAATATTCATATGCTACCACCCACCCAAGTATTGACAAATCATTTGAAGGGCTATTGTTGGAGCATTTGTTCTGAAGCGAGGTGTTTAATGGTTGTTTTTACTCTTTTTTTAAACTTTTTAAATCTAAAAATGATCATTTGTTTTGATTTATATGTACGCGCACACGTAACTGTAATATATTTATAGTTTGTGATTAATTTGTGCTAATATTTATATTAAAATAGTAATTTATATGTAATTGATAAACAATTTATTTCTGGTATTCCTGTTAGAATTATTTTATAAAATATAAATATCGACATACTATTAAATAAAATCATTGTTTTCTAATGCTTGAGGCGATATGATGCTAATTTTAAAAAAGAGTAGTTCTTATGACATTATTTTATTGCTGGATATAAAAGAAAAAGAAAAAAAAACATTGTGTGAAAGCAGTTATTTGTAATTGTTCCAAATCTAGAAAATGTCAAAAATAGCTGGCCAGCTGTTGATCAATAATTTTCTCGAAGTAAACTTTTATAAGTTGTGAAAATATATCATAATCATGGTAGAGAATTGATTTTATAATCAGCAATCATCTAATGAAACATACAATCCAACGTGCGAGATGAAACAATCATAAATAAAGTTATGATTAGAAGCTATAAACTAAAACTGATTAAATTTTTATTTTAAAGTTGTGTAATAATTAAATGAAATTAAAGTTGTGTAAAATACAAGCGCTAGAATTTATGTCAAAAACACTTTATTAAGAAAAAAACTGCAAAAGAAAATGTAACAATAAATTATGTATTTAATATGAAAAAAATATTGTCATCTAACTTTATTAAATAGATTTAATGAAAAGAAATGAAACTTATATATATAGTTGTGACTAGGTGTTAGAAGTGCTGATGTATCTTTGTATAAATAAGTAAAACCCCATACAGTTGATCTTGGAAAAGCAATGAAGGAGAAGATATCAATCCAAGATTACTTGTTGGTGAGAGATTTTGTTATTGTTTATAATGTTATTTTCTAAATAAAAATAGCTAGATATTCATTTACCAAATAGTGATTGGATGACCAGCCGGGTTGATCTTGATCCAGTTATTTGAATAAATTCCTAAGTTTTCTTGGAAAATCTTCTGTTGTTTGAAAATAAAAAAAATCTAAACTCTGTTTGAATTTGAACTCCAGATTCTATGCATGGTAAGTGAATGTCCTGACTACTAAGTCATGAAGCTCTACTATTCTCTTCCACTTCTAAAAATGTAAAAATGCTAAACAAATTTCTATCGCCACTTGTTAAAAATCTGTAATTAATTATTTATAAATTTAGTATGGTTGGAAGCATCCAAAATTTAATGTAAAAAAAAAAAAAAAAAAAGAATCAAATAATATACAGATATGTAATAAGACATATGGTGGTGTAACAAAAAATATTACAAATATATACACACTTATATGCACATACAATGAAACTAAATAACAAATCAGAAATTTTAGACTTTATTTTAAAAATTAAAGAACTGAAATAGATGTTTGGGCAAAGAATTTAGCATGCATTAAAATTGATGTGAAATATGTTGAATTATTTCTCAGAATAAAATACGGATTAAATTGGTAAAATCTATTTCTTTTTATCCAACATAATGATGTCATGTGTCATTAAAGTATATGATATAACTCTAAAATTAAGAAAGTTAGTGTAAATTCTGTTAAGATAGTGGAAGATACTGTTAGCTATCACTGATGATGATTACTTCATAATACTAAGATTGCTTATCTAATTTTTCATTGGTCTTCATATAAAGAACTTAATGTCAGTCTTGGATTAGGCAAAGAAAAAAGAATTCAAATCAATTTTTAAATGATTTTGAAGACATGATCAAAGGTCCTTCTGCATTATTCTGTATGCAAGTACACAGATTGCAGTAAATTCTACCTGATAGTTTTAATAAAGTTCTATCAAATGTTTAATACGATGATATAAAAAAGCAAATAAAGCGAATACAAATCAAAAATTAATTACATTTAATTAAATTATTTTTCAGGTAATAATTATTTGTAAAACTCCTTAATGAGGAAATGAAACTTCAACCTTCAGCTACCAAGCTTGCAAATCTAGCTCTCATCTAAGCATGCAATGTTAGAGTAAATATCTTAATGAGTATTTTTATCATATTAATGATTTTACAAAAAGTAAAACAAAATAATATTAATATTGTTCTTCAGTTTTTTTTAATTATTTTGCAGAATTTTTTTTTCTACAAACAATTTTTGCTTAATTTTGTTTTTTTAATTTTTCCTTTATACAAAAATGTCATTGTATGCATAAAAAAGTAAAAGAAGTATATGGTCTGAAAAATAGCACTTAAATACATTTCCATAACTATTAATAGAATTTTTATTTGCATACTCAAGTTTTTTACAAATATTTTGGGTTTTATATTCCAGAAAATATAAAGCTTGCTGACTGCAATATAGAGAGCACACTTGTAGTTGGTAAAACATAGGGCTTTTGTGCATTCTCCTATGCACAGAAATTTCTCACTTCACCTAAAAAGAAACCATTTTATATTACATCATCAAAACATTACATGATCACCATTTCATATGCTTACAAGGCTGTTAATAACAAGAGCTAACTCTCCATCCTGCATCCGTTGATTACAAAAGCTTATACTTGATGGCACTACTGTGTGAAAAGTTAGTTACTGAGCATAGTGACTGAGTGATTCCTGGGAGAAGCATTAGAGCAGCGCATACTGTTGTTATATTAACATCACATCACTCATTTGATGTAATGTCATTGATTAACTCAGGTACTCCATCCATGTTTTTTTTTAAAATCTTATTATTTATTCATTAGAACAATAAAGAGAAATGTTATTTCATTTAAAAAAATATTAATGAATTTCTTTATTATACAATAAATCATAACTAAATTTTTAATTTTTTAAACAACCAGAATAGCATTTATTTATTTGGTACTTACCAATTAGCCAGACATTAAGGTTGATTAATGCAATACATATATTTAAAAAAGTGCACTTACTACCAATTTTTTTTAAAAATATATAATCATGTCTAATAATTAATTTATTAATAAATAAATAAATTGACATTCAATTGCTTTTGATATTTTGGTGTTTCAATTATTGCTAAGAAAACCTTTTTTAAAAAAACATTAAAACTTAAACCCCTCTCTCCACATTTCTCATTTTCCTATAAATTTAAAAATAAATGTTTTTCCTTAGAACTTTATATTAAAATTTACAGGAAAATGAAAAAGGTGGAGGAGGGGATTAAGATTTAATATTTTTTAAAAATGGGGGGTTTGTTTTTCTATCAATAATTGAAAGACAAAATAAGCAATTAAATGTCAATTTATTTATTTATTAATAAATTAATTATTAGACAGGATTATATACTTTTAAAAAATCTGAAAATAAGTGTACTTTTTCATTATATATTCTAACCTGTAATCTCATGCATCCTCACTTCCAGATAATATATGATATGAAATAAAACGGGTTCTATCTCAGTTAATAATTAACAACTAAAATATTCAGCATTAAAATTAAAATATTTCACTAGCTCAAATTTAAAATACGAATAAGGTTCAGTTTATAAAAATAAATTAAATAAATATTTAATATTTTCATGAGACTTGAAGTGAAAATACAGGTGACAAGATAGATTACATTGAGCCAATATCCCACAGGATACTACCTCAATGGCATAAGAACACTATCCCCCCTTATTACTATTTCAAATAACAAACTCATAGTATTCTTATGACTTTAATAACTTCTACTCACTAAGATTAAACTAATAATTAAATCTTAATCTTCTATTTAATAATAATCTAGCTCAAATAAAATAATCTCAGGTTCATAAAGTTTATTCTAAGTTAATTTAAAAATACGGTAGTAAAATATGAGAAGGGATTTTATGTCATAATCTACTACACTGAAACTAATAATAATAAATAACAGTAATAATATTCTTCATTGTTTAACTAATTCTGTATATCTTTTCTTTTTACTATAATTTTATTACCATAATAAAATAATGAAATAATATAATATGATCTTATATCTTCATGTAATGATATAATAAATACGTGGTAGCATTTTAATAATCTGACAAACAAAATATGTGTGGCAACTGATAGCATATAATTTAATATAATATTGTGATAACTGATTTATGACCAATAAAATAATGTAAGATTATGATTATTTAATTATAATGAATACCAATAAAATATTTAAAATTCTTAAAATAATTCTCTATTTATCTTTTTGTGCAAAATTATATATTTGTTTCGATTATTATGCATATATCATGATTTCATGCAGCGATGTGGAGAAATAAATAACTCGGACACAAAATTTTTGAAATAACAAAATTTAACAAAGTTTATTACTAACAACAAATAAATAAACAATTTATTTACACTATTTACAGTGGATATCCTTAACCTTTTTACTTTACAGTTTGATCTACCGGGTTATAAAAAAAATAATTTATATTTCAATTATATCTTTATTTAGATTTAGGACAAAATTTAAAAAAAATGTTACTATTTGGTTTCTCATTATGGTTAACTTATTACAAATATATTTATCTACTTTATTAGCAACAGCATTTTATCCTTAATATTATTAAACTATCTTATTTTAAAAAATTCATACTTAGAAAACATTCTATAGAAAACAAAATTTTATAATGAGTATGGATTTCTCAAAATATTAAAAAAATTTCATCTTGCAAAGTCAAAGATGTTACACAAAATATTATCCAAAATTCAGTACTAGATTTTAGTATTTATCACACAATGTTTACTAATCATAATATATTCTTCTTTAAGCCTTACTTTAGTATGATATAAGTGTAATCATCAATATATTTCTGTTAATCAATAAACAAAAAATATACTATGCATATTGTTTACATAATTTACTTTGTACTATTGTATTTTAAAAATATGCAATACTTATTTTCTCTTAAAAAAAATAATACTAAAGCATTTAAAATTATTATCACTTTAAAGAAAATATCTTTGTTTAGATACTTTATTTTAAAAAAGTTTATATTTCATTTCCGAAATAAAATTCAAAATATATTCGATGATTCTTTTCTTTCCTTAGGATACTTTGGATCTTCAATTTTAAGTTATAATATTCTGCTCCTTATAAGCAAATAAACTAATCTTATCCAAAAACGATAGCATAACCTTAGTTCTAAATTATTTATCATTTCTTTTAAAATATCTTACTAAATGATGCAGTTACATGAAATAAAGATAGCGAAAACAGATGCATAGGATTAAGGAAGAAAGCTAGAGTATTACTCTTAACATATCTCAAAATCATGGCACAGTGCGAAGAGGTATGACATTTACCTGCCTAATATCCTCTAGTACAGGGACGATGTTAAAGCTATTTCTTCAGCTTTATTAGAACATCAAATATTTAAAGAAATATAAACACTGTCCAAATAAAATGTGTATCAGTCATAGGGCTTTGTTAACTATGCTGATAACCACATAAAGACTAAATATTATTTCCATTCCTTATAACATCCTATTTCTTAAAACATCATCTTGGTTTCCTGTTCACTAAGTACTTCCAAGCCACTATCTCAACATTATTTCTCAAGATTTTCCACATCTTACATCGATAAATAACTATCTGCATTTACAAAACAATAAATAAAATTCATTAATAGTTAAACAATCTAGCTGTTCCACAAGAAAAGTCTGCTTACTTCATTATTCTATATGTCTAATCATATACAATCTACTTAGACAATATTTGAATATCCAATAACATGAAAATTTTAAAAGAATCACATAATTATTTGTTATGTTGGATTATATCACTAATAAAAAAAAATCATCGTCGTATGCATATTTTCAAATTAATCCTATCTCATAATGTTTTTTAAAATGTTGTATGAAATGTGGTACATATAAGTAAAAAACTTTTACACTTCATTCTTCCAATTTATGGATGATCTAAAGAAAACAAAATATATATATACATTATAAATTATCAATAGTTATTATTATTACCAATAACCTTTATCTAGTCATCGTGTTCAGTAGGCTTCCTTTATCCACTTGAGCATTGCAGATATAAAAAAAAAATTCACACCCATACACTTTATCTTAAAATATTTTTAGCTAAATTATTAGATTGTTATATTATAAAATTTTAATATTAATAAATTAATGTTTTTATGTTTTTCCTAATCTTATATAAAAATTTAGATTTAAACTAGGTTAACAAAATAAAAGGAATCAAAACTATAATTACATATTTTCTTGACGATAGTTCTTGATAAGTCCAAAATGTTTATTATTTTCTCTAGAGGTTTTTAAAAAATGTTCTCTTCCAAGCATGTTAAAGTTTAAAATAAAAATAATTATTAATCCATTTAGTAAAATTTATAGAAAATAATCCTTGCTTTTAGTATTTAGGACGATAATTATTGAATCATAATATTAATTAATCCTGTGAAGTTTTTTTAAGTATTTTCTCTGCCGGTGTATCCATGCATATTCCATCTAATTTAGCTTTAGTTATCCGATAAACTTTTAAGTACTATTTGTATTTTTATGGATCCATCTTTTATTCAACTATATGTTCACTTTTTTATATAAGTTTCCTTCTTAATACATTTAAACTTTCATTTGGTATTTTTATATATCACTTTAAAAAAAAAAAAAAAAAATGTTACCTTCAGAAAGGATATAACATTTTACTCCTTTTGATATAATATTATATAAAATAATTCATGCAATATACAATTGTCTTATTACTATTTAAAAAATAAATCTTGGATAGGCTTATAAATAATAATGCGTCTCCAATTTTTTCATTAGACTCCATATGATGTCCGAGCTGTGGTTTTTTTATGTACCAAAACAGTTCTTCGGTGAAATATTAATAAAGCTGTATCAATAAATATTTCAAACATTTTTACAGTATTACAACTTCTATCCATTTTTTTCCACAGTATATCCATTTTTTATTGCGAAGTTTAGGTTAATTTTTTTAGATAAAATACGACTGGTAAGTACTTTAAAAAATTAGAAAATCATTTCCACGAAGTTTCTAAATTATTATATTTTAAAACTCTCTTTTGCAAAAAATACTTTTAAAAATTATCAATTAGTTTTTTGCAAATAAAACGATAAGAAAGTACAAAAAAAAAAAATTGACTAAAATAAAAATTTTAAAAATACTATCTTTTTGATAGTTATAATTTACCTTTCTCCGGTTTCAATACTTTATTAATCTCCCCTGATAACTTAGTTACTATGATATTTATAGTCTGTAAGAATACCTATTCCTATTGGTTAATTCTTACTTTAGCTTGAGAACAAATTTACATATTTTTAGTTTATAGTAGAATTAAATTTCAAAATTAGAAATTATGACGTAATGAACTTAAAATATTATTTAAAATATTACTTTTGAATAAATTATTATTTTATTAAAACTATTTAAACATTTAAAATAACTTTTAAAATAACATTTAATAACTTATTCCATTTCTTAATATTCAATTTATCTATTTTTATTTAAATAAAATATTTAATTTTTATATTATGAATGTATTCATCTTTATTACATCATTTAAGCATGTTATACGATAGTTAATTTAATGTTTAATACTATTTACTTTTATGATAGGCAACAATTCCATCCAATTCTATACTGCAATTTCAAAATATTTTAAACTTTATTATTAACTCAAACAAGCGTGTGTGAGAATGTATGTAATATACAAGTCACATGATTAATAACTTTGACAGACGATTTTTAATCTATTTCTCTGCCTAGATTTATAAAATTGCTACACTTATTATATTATATAAAATAATTATAAAAAATTTGGAAGAACAATTTAGAAAATATAGAATTAAATACAATTCTCACCATCATAAAGTTTATTTTTAAAATATACTATATTAATTTTGACTATTAAATATGATTATAAATTTAAACATAGCATTTATTAAATTATCAGTTTTAAACTATTAAAATCGAATTTATTAAATATACTTTTAATATTTATAGCTGAGTTATTTATTATGGCCAGCTTTTACAACCATATGAAACAATATTTTAAGCTTTACATAACTATTTTTTAAATGATTTTATATACTACGTATTCTCTTTAGCCTCAAATTGTACTTTATAACATAATTGACAAACTATAATTAATAAATCAAAAGAACATATTCTAAAATTTAAAATTTTTAGTGATTGACTGTTATGAACTATTACTGACATATAGAAAAGGGCACAATATATATATATGATTATTGCATTAATGTGCTATATATTTAATGAATTTTATTGTCAGAATTATCGTAATCATCCTTGGTGTCCAGGCTAATCTGTAAGTATCTTATAAATATCAGTATGGTATTATCAATATATATGATGGTATTAATGGATAAATAGAAAAGATAAAATTAATAACATTTTGTTAAAAAATTATATATAAAACTTCTTACCCTTCAAGTTTTAATATTGTTATAAATAATCACTGATGCTGTCTACGGTTTATGTTCCGAAGAAGATCTTATTATAAACCACAACAAACCAAAACTTGTCATACATATGTTTCTTATTGATTTATTAGATCAATTCCAAAACTGCAATATAAAAATGCTTACAATTTGTATTCTTCTCTCAAAGAAAGATATTTCTTAGCTAGCAATACATATATATGGCTCAAAAATTAAAAGACGAAGTTCTACAAAAGAATTAGCCGAGAGGTCATCGCAGCGGCCTTGCAAAAAGTGGTTGGTTGCAGACAGTTGTGGGTTCGCGTGCCGGCCGATGCTATGACATATGAAAAAAAAAAAGAATTTTTATTTTTTATAGAGGTTTTAAGAGTGTCTCCTATAATGAATGTTTTTGTTACAAAAGTTCATTCATCACACAATTCATTCATTCAAGCACCTTTTGAAATACACACATTTAAGGATAACCCATCATAATCATTTAAACAGCAAAAGAATAAACAATTAAAAATGTAATTGTAAATATATGTATATACTATTATTTTTTTAATTTTTAAAATTAGTGCATGCAAATTTGAAATTTTAATTTAGTGATAAACTAAAATTGAACTTTTAAAAACATAAGTTGCAGATCATTGATTCAACCATTTCACATTCAGAATTTCTGCTTCCTCATTTAAAATTATAATTTTTTTTTATGTCTACATTGATATTTTTTTAATTCTCTTTTTCAATTTTTGGCTAAAATTATTAAATAAACATAGCAAAATAATTTTCAAAAGAAATGTAAAGTTTTGTCACTGCTAAAATAAACAGGAAAGTTAACTAAATTGATAACTAAGCCTTACACAATGGGACAAATCTAGCTGACACTCTAATTAAAATGAAAAAGCTCTAAAACATCTTATACACATGCATGCTATATCAGTCAATTACATTCATTGTAGAAATTTATACATTTTGAAAATATTAATTTATTAAGAAAAAGGGTTCATTCTATGATTTATTCATTCTAGAAAGTTGGCTTAGCATATTCCACTGAAATTTCATTCTATTAAATGAAATTTAAGATCTCAATTATATCATTTATTTAAAATAGCTCCAAATTAGACTAATATAAAACTATTGTTAAATAAAATATATTAATTCAGATTCTCAGGTAAGTTTCTGGCTATTGATCTTTGTTAGTAAGGAGCACTGGATTGCATATATTCATCTGATGTCCATCTTTACTTTCTTTGGACTAGATATGAAAACAAAACAAAATTATCACATGACTTCACTGGATAACCTTTAATATAATAAGTGTTAAATGCACACTGGGAGAACCTGCTTATGCTTTGCTATGATTATATTAATTTCATTTATTTGAATTGTAAGACCATTTTTGATTAGATTCAATTAATTGCTTTTAACATTTTCCAAATGACAGATCAAATAATTTTGATTGATAGTTCTTAAATCTATTTTAACAACATAGTTCTTCAAAAATGACTTTGCAAACTACTGTTATAATTTTTATTGTAATTTGATGAAGTTGCTTTGAAAAATCTTTAGGTGTAAAATCTTTTATCATATCTGTAAAGTGGGAAAGCATCTCAAAGTTAGTAGTATATCACTACATTTCTTCTCTG
The DNA here is from genome assembly GCA_028023455.1 of Epiperipatus broadwayi. Lineage (NCBI taxonomy): Eukaryota > Metazoa > Onychophora > Udeonychophora > Euonychophora > Peripatidae > Epiperipatus > Epiperipatus broadwayi. The sequence goes on along the minus strand of JAQFVV010012485.1, from coordinate 4,405,563 downwards.
TATTCTAATGCCATCTATAGTGATTATCAGATGGTAATGCAATTTTAAACCTCGTACTCAGACTGACTTTTAACTTTTGCGTTTATCAGTCAAGATTTGATTTTAAATCTGGAAGCAGTGCAGTATACATTTTATTGCTCTCTTCAGCTTTTTTTATTATCTTTTAGTTGAAATTCAAAAGGTATAAGGTTTTTAACTCAAGACAAACTGTTTGTTTATATAGAATGTAATAAAGTTTTGAGATTCAAATGATGTGTTGTTTTATCCAGTACATTATTGTACTCAACCAAATAGACTAACAACATTTTTGTAAATTAAACTAATGGTTTTTCTCTCCCTTTTTTTTCCTTTTGTCAAAACATAAACCATACATCTAAATTTATTACTTTTGAAATATTTGTTAAAATAGTGTAATCACAAAAAAATCTATATATTAAGCAACTTCATAAAAATTTTAGAAAAACATTTTTTATTTTTCATTAATAGTGATATTAGTGATTAAGCCAATGCACATGCACTTTAAAGATAAATTATAAATGAATGTCTCACTTTTCCAGACACAAGATATAAATGAATACTCTCACTATTCCAGACACAAGATATATTCATTTATAATTTCTTTTTAAAGTGCATGTGCATTGGCTTAATCACTAATATCACTATTACAGTATAAAAACATAGCGTTATATAAAATAATATCTCATTATATATTTTTTATTAAGTATATGAAGAAAGCATTCCTAATAAAAAAATTTATTGTAATGTTATTTCTTTTATGGAGAGAAAAAGCAAAAAAATAAGTTCTCATTGAATAAACATTAAGACTGGTCACAAAACTTATATTGGGAAGGGGAGAGAGTTGGAATTATAATTATTAAGTCAAAGATTTTAATATTGGTTACAGAATTAGTAATTACTGGAATTAATTGATGGGAACAAATAAAATACATATCTGTATATCTTATATTCTAAATTCTCCCATGAAAGATAGATTAAATAATTAAGTAATATAATATTATGGTCAACTTCTAAATTTAGTAGTAGTTTGATAATGCATGCAATCCTCTGAACACCATTGATTCTAGTATTTCAATTTTAAGCTATGTCATAAATCTTGCATCATTGAAATACATATTTACTATATAAGTATGCAGACATATGAAAATGTATTTTTAAAAGTATCGATTTATGTTAATTCATAAATGAGTATTTGTGAGTTTTCCTGTAAACCAAGATGGCAACCCATATTTTTGATAAATATACAGTTTCAAGAGCCTACAATCTACTGAAGATGTGTTAGTTGTTAAATCAAAACAAAATTAATAAATCGATTGTTAAATTAAAAACAAAGAATAAATTCTGATAAATTTCATTAAGAAGCTTTATTGCAAATTTTTTTACTTATATTACAATGTGGGAAGCCTAACGTTATTGTACTTTGGTTCAATTCAGTGAGTTTTTTTTTTTGTCAGCAGTTTTTTTGGTAAATTGTCATAATGATAAAAGTTTGGGACTTTCCTGTCACATGCAGTGTACAATATCCAAAGATACAGGATCCTACTCTCCTGAAAAGTATGCATTAATGGTCACAATATGATTTCCCCCCCCCCGCCTACCTGAATAAAGTGTAAATATTGTATTTAAATTTTTTCCATTTTTCTGTTAATAAGTTAATCCCAAAAATAAATAAATAAACTGTAAATATTATAATTAATTTTTCCACAATTATTTCTTTTTTAAATATAGCAGTAATAAAAAATAGCAGACATTTTTTTGGAAACATTTTTTGGGAGTGCCCCCCCCCCCCTGTAGATTTATCAAAAATATGGGCTGTCATCTTGATTTAAACTCACAAGTACCTATAAATGCTGGATAGAAAAAAATAAAAACAGATTAACAAATAATATTTTTATTTGATTTTTTTTTTCAAACTCCTGTTTAAATTAAAAACATTTTTATTCACCTTAATTTTGAATTTAACTATTTTTACTGTATATATAGGGCAAAAAGTGAGAGAAGATTAGTTAGAAGGTTAATGTTAGAAAGGAAGTATCTAAATACAAAACAAAAAATAGAAAAGAAATTGGAATGGTTGTATTTTTAGAAGTAGAGAAGTAATTGAGGGTGTATTAAAGAATTGTAAAAGATGAAACAAGGAGAAAATAACAGATATTATGTAAAAAGTTAGTTCAGAAAATCATAAGAAAAAAAAGATATCAATAATAAGTAATCTAGAATGACTAGAAGGACTTTGTTGACTAGTTGTACATTACTAAAAAAAATGAAAGAAAAACCAGTTTAGTATGCGGCAGATCAATGGAAAATGTACTAAAAATTGAGAGTGATATTGACCCAAAGCAGAATTCGCAAAAGCAAGCACTGCCCGTGCCTTTAAATAGCACTCAAAAGCGGTTAATTTGTTTCATTCAAAAGTCTGTAAAAATGTATATGACCTTAAAGTTTATAATTTTAAAAGTGTGAGCTACCGAAATAAATTGTTTAAATTATATCAAAAGAATAACAACAGTGTCAAATGGTATCACTGATGATGAGAAAGTAAGTTATAGCACTCACTATACAGACTTACTCAAGATGATTTGGGAGAAAGAATTTAACATATATACGCAATGTAACTTAAACTGTGTGTGTGTTTATATATGTATTTATATGCAATTTTGAAATCATATTTTTCAAGCTAAGATCTTAAGTATTTAATGCAATTTGCAGCTGTATTTTTTTAATTGACCAAAAAATTTAATTTTTGTTTAAAATATTCGATTTTAATTTTAAAAATGTCTCAAGTTTTCTTTTGTCAATAATAGGGAATAGCAGGGGAGTACTCATCCATTTGTATCAATGCAATTCATCAAGCTGCTGGTTGCCTAGCAATCAATTTAACAAGGATAAATAACAAAAAGTGAAATTTAAAAAGAGACAATAGTATTAAAAAGCTTTTTATGAAATTTTGAATGAATAACTCTGATCCTATGTCAGATGAAAAATCTGTTTAAAAGATCTATGAAATATTGTAAAATTGAATTGGACTGATAAAGATTAGATTGCATACATTCAGACATACTAAACAATATATATTTACACATCCATACGCACAAGCGCACCCACATGTTTATATATATATATATATATGTGTGTGTGTGTGTTTGTGTTTAGATTCAAGTTATAATTAATAACCATTCATTATACCATCAGCATTTGATAATTAATAGGAATGAATTAGAATTAAAAATTTTATTTGTATTATATTATGTGTCTGATCCTTTTAATAATGTAGGAAATTATCTAATTTTACTGAAAACAACAGTAGGTGAAGTATGATTGTTTTAAAAATCTAAAAGGCTTTTGAAGCCATGGTAGGTGTATGTGAAAGGCTTATTCTTGTTTTGCATATTATGTTTTAATATTGAGGCTTAATTCGTTAGGCGGAATGTAATCTAAAAGCCCAAATATTCTTGAAATACTTAAATGATATATTGACATATTGCTACTTCAAACAAACAACCTAATATTATTATATAAGTAGTTTATTATAGCTGATGAGTTTGTGAACGTTAAATATAAGATAAATTGATGAGTAGAGGGATTGTTTTTCTCCTATCATAAATCCTCATGCTATTGTTATTTGTTTTTTAATCTCCTTAAACCCAGAAGTTATATGCAATCTTTGCCAAAATTTGTCATCTGGTATGTTCAGCCTATCAATTTTTTGCCATAATATTTGATTTTTTAAAAAAGCTTTATCATATATTCTTATTTTGTTTGTCCATAAAATGTTTAGCATCATATTTCAGAAGAATTGACTTTTTTGATCATCTTTAGGGTATATTCACTGGGTATAGGCTTAGATTTCATAAATTACTTTATTGATTTATTAATATTTTCCATGTTATTAGACCCTTTTTCAAATCAAATTCACTACATGAAGTGCTCAATAAAGTCAATACTAAATTGGGACTAGACAAAAAGAAGAGTGAAAGAAGGAGAAAAGATTTTGTTTTTCTTTTTAATTTTCCATCTATATCTGATTCATAACCATAGTTTATACATCAATTAATATGTAAATAAACATCAATAGAGATGCTAACATTATTTTACTATGACAAAACTAATATCAAGTAATTGTTTACCAATCTTTTGATTTACTTTAATTCATATGATCATTTAATATTTTATGGCTATTATCATTATAAACACATTTTATATGAATTATTAATATTCATCATTTAGTGAAGAAAATGTTTGCTAAGAGTACTAATGTAGTAGCTGTAGTATAATAATGCTTTTAGTAATCATGAATCAAATAATTCAGATATCTTGTAAAATCTATTTATTAGTGCCATATTCTACGGAAAAAATGTTACAAAATATGCATCAAGGTGTTATTTAAGAAATGCAATTAATTATTTATCTAACAATTGGTAACTAAGGTGACTTATAGATATATTATATACAAGACTTTCAAAAAGAACTAATGCCTTAATGTAGTTGGTCATCAGAGACTTCATAGTAAAAATGTGTAAACAAAAACAACATTGAAAGGGTTCTCTACTTGGTACTCATATTATTAGGAAAATCAACCAGAGGATTTTTTCTTTCAAGAGTGATTCTTCAATGCTTTTTTATATCACAATTGTTCAGCAAGTATACTAATCACCAAAGTTTAATATTTTCCAAGAAATAAATTTTCTCAGTGTTAATATATAAAAAAAACATTTGGAAATTAATTAAACAATAATATGATGAACATCAAGATAATCCAATTTAAAATTTAACTAAAATTCTCTAGATCACAGTGGCTGGTAATATCTATCTAGCTGTGCTTTTCTAAATCCATTAGGTCTTGGGTATTAATGACAAAAACTATATTTCATCTATCACTAATTTATCACACATCATCAGTGGTAAAATACAGTGAGAGCATTCTGAAAATGATACTTTAAAAATGAATCATCAGTGATTAACAAAAAATTCATCAAAGCAGCCACCAATTGATATATCAATGAGGTGCAACATTGGCTTTGAAAAATTATACATTTTAATTTTACAAAGAGCAGAATAACATTAGTGAGGTTGGAAGTACAATTAAATTTAATAAATTTAAGAGACAAGCATATACTTTCAGACTAATAAATGAAATATTTTGTCATTATAGAATGTTGATTGTTTTAACAACTTTTATCAAGTTTTATAATGAGACAAATGCTTAGATAGCTTACCTTGTCATAAGTGTTCTATAGATTAAATAGAACATTAAGCTAGACTGTGGTAAGAGGAAGAAATTTTATATTGAATATGCATCCATTAGAGATTATAAAATGAAGTAATAAAGCACAAATTATTATTTTGAAAAACCTGCAGGCATTGGCAGAATCGTAGAAAATGTTTATTTCCCTCCATCATCAGAAAAGTCAATGTTGGCGGAAGACTACTTAAAATTTATTAGAGTTTTGGAAATTTCTGATAAAACTTTTTAAAGTTTTCATTTGAATAATTCTCCCATGTTTTTAACAATTATCCATTATTTTTAATATTATTTCTGTTACCATTTTTAATGATAGTTCGATTTTCTCATTAGACAAACAAAAAACTTAGTAGAAATAATCCTTAAAAATGCTTATGGTAGAGGATTTTAAAAGTATGGAAAATGAAAAATAATTAAAATATTGTGAAAAGGCAATTGAATGTTTCTATTTTTCATATTCTGAATCTTTTGAATTTTAGTAAACTAAGAAAAAAAAATTAAATTCCTCAAAATTGCAGTTTCAGTTATTAAAATTAATAACAAATTTTAATTAAAGTCTTCTCCTTCGGGACGTTGATGTTAAAAGCAAATAAGATCTCTTGGTTGTATTCGTAATTTAGAAGTACATAGGTCGCTGTCTGATTAAATAAATGATTTTGTAATTAAATTGAATCATTCAACTGTTTATTTGGATTAATTACAGAATTTTTTTTAATTCTGCTTTTTTTTTTTTTGTCGGAGGTTTATAGATTCATTCTGCAATAATGTTAATATAATATTATGAATAAAAATGTATGCTATCTATTGGCCAAGAAGAGATCAAATAAATACAATTATGTCGCGAAAATCATATTAACCACTGTTTAATTAGTTAATTTTGTGCCTAAAAATTTAACTACCGCTTAATAAAACAGTTTTAGATAAAAATATTAATGTCTTCTGATTTTTTTCTTTCTTACATTCTTAATTTAGTTAATAATTGGAAGGGGGGGGTCACAATTTATAATTTGTAGGAAAATGAGAATTGGTTTATAAACTAAGAATTATTTAAATACAGTGTACTATTGTACGTAATATAATATTTGAAATACAGGCACTCTTCATTTACCTGGAGTCTAATTATAAATATAGATGATTTGAACTCAGACTTTCAAACACCTTTCAACTATTCACATTGTATCATATCACTGATACACATGATCACACACATGTAAAAAAAGGTCAGTAATCACCAATATACGTATTTTGTGCTAAACCAGCACTCATCAGTTGGTCCAGATTATCATCTCTCACACCCATATATAATCAGTGCTCAGTTTATATTAAGTTAGCAAATCTTCATACTTTAATGGACAGGCTTCAATCTACTCCAACCTCCAACTCCTCAGCCATCCATATCATTGAAAATCTGATTTTCTATGATATTCAATGGTATGGATGGTTATGGAGTTGGAGGTTGAAGTAGATTGAAACCTGTCCATTAAAGTATGAAGATTTGCTATTTTAATATAAACTGAGCACTGATTACATATGTGTGTGAGATAATAATCTGGACCAACTGATGAGTGCTGCTTCAGCACAGAATATGGATATTGGTGATTATTGATCTTTTCTGCATGTGTGTGATCATGTGTATCAGTGATATGAGATAATGTGGATAGTTGAAAGGTGTTTGAAAGTCTGAGTTCAAATCCCCTTTACTGTATGTAATATATAAGTAAAACAGCATTTAAACAATTCCCAACATTGCAAGGCCTTTTCAATAGCCTCTCATATAGAGAAACAGAGAAATAGAAGGCATTATTTATCAGGATTGATAATTGACAAATATTGAGGGTTTGAATGGTTGCTCATTCTTGTTATAATCTTTTATAAGACTTGTTAGATAACTATTTGCTAACTAATATTGGATGACTAGATGAATTGACTATGGATTGTTTGCTTGAAGAAAAATACATGGCTTGATTAGAATCTTAAAAAAAAAATCAAGTTTTATCTGATCAAGACTCAAACTCTAAGTCAAGTGTGTAATAGCAGATGATCTAACCATTACTATACATAAATAATAAAATAACCCTTATTCAAATGCTAATAATTTGTTTGTGGATATATGTGTTTGCATTGTATATATTTATTGGTTACTATATCCAAATGCATATATCTATCAACTTTGATTAATAATATTTATAGTTGGCAGTGCACACCTGTTTTATTAAACAAGATGTGAATTTTAAATTGCTACAAGTCTTGGGAGATCTTTTGATAGAGTTTCACTTTCAATGTAAATGATTTGATTTACAACAATAGCCAAGAAATAACGAATACATAGTACAGATTCTATTTAAGCTGTTTGATCAGAGGTCATATGCATCTGAGATAGTTGTCAGGTTTATTCAAGTAGATTTCAATTATTATCTTATGGATTTTGCTTTTATTATTTAAAACTTTTAAAATATCACATAATTTCCCCATCGTATATTTATTTAGCTTGCTATATGGCATCTCTCTCTTTCCTAGATGCCAAAGTGGACAGCAGGTGATATTACACCCAATACTGTTTTTATATGTTTAGTTTTTTTTTTAATTGGTAGGTAGAAGTTAATTGTAAATTACCCTAAAGTTTTGAAGCTAATCTGATTTTTATTATTATAGTTTTGATGCTAAGCCAACAATTACATGTTCTAGTGATTTTGATCATAAGTTAATTTAAGAACCACTTTTGATCTTTTGGCCAAAGGGTTCTACATTTCAATTCTTAGTTTCAAATTTTCCATAGTTAAGACTTTCTTAAAATTGCGATATCAGTAGGAATATATATATAAACACACATATGCATGAAAAACAAATAAATTTGCAAATTTTTTAAAAGATAAATCAGACTGTGCCTGAAGGGGTTTAAAACATACAACTGCTAGTAATGAAATCTGCATCATTTTACACTTGTAATTTCTTTTATGATTAGCAAATTGACATTCATCTGACTAACTTAAAGTAACCTAGAAAATTTATTTTCCAATTAAGAATAACTTGATACATGGTTATTATCAACTAGTTAGCCCTAGTTAGCTTCAGGAAATGTTATATGGGTTATAAATGAAAGCAATAAAGTAGGATTAAAGATAAATGATAAAAAGACTAAAATAATGTTTAATGGTTTTTCAAAAAAGGACAAAATAAAGATTATTAGTAATGAATTAGAAAGAATTAACAATAATTAATAACTTAATCAGATTATCAATTTAGCTAGAAATATAATAGATGAAGGTAATAATAGAATTAAACTTAAATGAAGAACTTTTGATAGAAATGACTTAATTTTTAAAAAAATGCCTATGTGTTTGAAAAGAAACATAGAAATAATATTAAAAGAAAATGTGCTTGAAAGCTTTTTTAATAAATGTGTTTTAGCAGTAATTGCTTATGAATCTGAGACAGAACTAACAAGAATTGAAACTGAAATGTATGGGTTAAAAAGCAATCAGATACCACCTATCTTATTGAAAGAATTAAGTAACTGGAGTTGTACTGAAATAGTGCTAGATGAGATGACCTTAAACAAACAATTGAAGTCTGGAACAGAATGCAAGATACCACAAAAGACCTTGTAGAAATACTACATATAAAATGGATGCATGGACTCAGGAAATTTACTGGAGTGATGTAAAGAGAAGAAGCCATAGATCTTAATTTGGAGATATCACCACTCTGCATAAAACTAATAATGGTTGAAAGTTATGATGATAATAAATTCGATAACAAGTTGGATTATCTGAATAAATCATAAGCTTATTTAGAAATTCTTTACAACATGAAATTTTTTTTTAGAATCTCCAGATTATAGAAATGACCATTAGATTCTCTAATTACTACATCACAAGCTTTTAGCTAAATTTCCACACTTTAGTTTTGAATAAATGTATAAATATAAATTCATTTCTTGATTTTATATGTATATAATTATTGTAATTTTGTTATTATTTATTGCTGATTCTCAGGTGTTTCTATTACTATTAAGAATAATAAAAAAGAAAGACACAATGAAAACAAACAAATAACTTTTAAAAGATGGACAATGCATATACTAATTCGAAGAAGTATTGCTGCAGACAGTCCACAAATTCATTTAGATTCATTAAAAAAGTTGTAATGGTAACTTTATAACATTACGCTTTGTTTCATGAGAAAATAGTAAACTTGTTATTTCTATGAAATGTATTAGACAGTATGAATTATTTTAATGTTTGACAATATTGTAAGTATATAAAATGGGAATTTTGAATTTGGTTGCTTATTGCCAACATACACAAAGTTTAATGTTTAGAATTTGATTACCTGTGTGAATTTTATGACTGAATATACTTTATGCTAAGTTATCAGCTTGTAGTAGGTTGAGTTAATTAAGATATGTGGTATATTGTAAATTTAAATGACTTCTTTACATCCTTAAAATACTTAAATGCAAGTGTAGTATATCAGTTGTATAAGATGGAGTGGATGATTGAAGGGAGCTTGAAAGTCTGGGTTCAAATCTACTATAATTACATCCTTAAAATACAGAAATGAATGTATGATTTACATAAACTAGAATATAACTACATATGCTACACTATCTTAATGAAGAGAATAAGAAAGTCATATCTGAAGATCAATATGGCAGGCAGAGCACTACACTTTTCTCATTTCAACTTACCCCCCCCCCCCTTGTTATTTTACTTGCAGCTTGATTCAGAAATTAAGTCATTAGAAAAGAAAAGGGTATACAAAATAAACAAAAAAAACTTTGTTAAAAGAAATGAAGTATTTCTAAAAGTGGATATAATATTTTATTACAAAATTAATGTAGAAATTTATTAAATGAAATTGGTCTAAATCAATATTGTGGTTAATTAAATTAGAATGGAGCGGACTTTTTTTTAAGAGTCTAAAATATTGCGATTAGTTTGTAAATATGAGAAAGAAAATGACATAAATTTGTTAGTTTTTGTGCTGATGTGACAGATTTATTTGCTTTATTAATTGTATCATTTTCTGTAGAATGTCTTAACCCATAAACTTTCGTTCAAACAGAACTAGAATTGCAGTTCCCAGTTTAAACCGTTAATTATTTCAATTTGTACTTGCTGTCCAAAATTGATAAATGATCTGAATTACTGAAGAGAGGATTCTTTTAAAGATTAATAGGAGAGATAAAAGAAAGTAGCTCTATTGAAGTTCTGAAAAATTATAAATAAAAATTACTGTTAAAATTTCATGATATATATTTTTAAGAAAACAAAAACAAATTTTCAGTTCATTAAAACAATTGCACTATAGAAAAGAAATTTTTGTGCCTATTATTTATGCCTCTAAAAGCAAATATACTGTTTAATTTTTGAAAATTCAATTGAAAATAATTTGTGTAATTTGCTTATAATTCGTCATTTGAGGCATTTAGAAATAAAAAATCAAAACTATTTCTGCAGTGTAATTTTCACTACACCGCACTCATACAAGGTAGGGATTGAGTTTTATTCACTTTTAATATCTTGTGGAGAACTATGATACTAAACATATGACCAAAAATGTAAAAAAAAAAAAGATACCCGAGATGTATATTTTGCAGTAAACCATCAGTCATTAATTGGCTCAGATTACAATCTCTTACATATATCTTAATCATTGTTCAGTATATCTAGCTAGTCAATTGCTACAATTTTATTGATATTGTCAAATTACTACCCTCAGAACTTTGACACAAACCACTTGAGGAAAACGTGTTAATAATTTTTATTAGTCATTCATAATACAAATTATTAATAAAACAAGAATATAGGTTTTTTTTTATTTTTCAAGTGAGATAAGATTAGTTATATATAAACGTAAATATATTTTTGTTTGACTCAGCAGTTAGATTGTTGCTTAATACTAATAATATATGTCATTTAGTTAGTTTTGGAAGAATAATATTTCATTCTAAATTCAAGCCTCATCTTTAGGTATATATGTAAAACTACATGTATACACAATATTAATTTGGAAATATTACATTTAAAAGCTGAATATTACAGATCAGTGATATTGTAAATACTAATTGAAATTTGATTCACACTTAACATGTTTAAATATAGTTATTTCAATTCTACTTTTATTAATACTCAAAATTGTGCTATAATTGCTATTTCAGTAGCAATAATTTCATATACAGATTAATTAATTAATTAACATTCTTTCATAATTTTGGTCGTTTTAAACTTGGGTTTGTTTTTCATAATATTCAAATAAATGTTAATATCCCTTTTAAAAAAGCAATATAAGATTAATTATTTAGGCAAAAATCTAATGTTTCGTTTAGAAAATAATAATGTTAAAGTTATGTATTTATAATTTCGACAAATATATATAAATATAATTGAAATAGTTAAGATTTTACTTCATTAGCGTTTGAAATAAATTAATATATATATATGTGCTCTGCGCACCGATAATGAAGCTATTAATTGTATGTGAAATTATCAAAATTTACCGCCAAGCGCTTTAGGGACAGTTTATAGTCCCATATTCATGGCGACTATAATATATATATATCTTTCTTTGAATACTTTATAAGAAAATTTTATATATATGCACACAATCTGGAGTTTTGACTGTCCAGCAGTATTCCTTAGAATTATGAAAAAAATAAATATATATATACATAAATAATGTAATTAATTCAACTGTTCTGCAATCTTTCTCAGAGTCATGAACAATAATAAATAAAATAAATATATTTATTATTTATCATGGTATCATAACTCTGAGAAAGACTGCAGAACAGTTGAAACACCATATTGTGTGTATACATCTATAAAAGTTTGACTATAAATTGTTCAAAATAAGATTTCCCGATTGTATTTATATAAAATATTATAACAAAATAAAAGAAGTGATAGACATTTGTGAACAAAACATATATCATTTTTGCAACCCTTGGATATATTTGCTTTGAGTAGCCAATAACAGTATTCTCTTAGTACTTACTTTCTAATGAGGTAAAGATTTCAATCTATTTTCTTCTGCTCTATTAAAATAATATCTTTAGTTGATTAATCATCAAAGGGATAGATTCAGCACAGTTGTTCCATTATATATTTCTATGTCTGTTACTTGGGGAGTCAAGGGGTTATTTGAGCATTAACTTAATAGAGTGAGCACAACATTTTTATTCATTTGTCTAAACTATGACTGTTTTTATTTCTGTGATCTGGTAATCAATCTGGGGTTGTTGGTTTTTTTACTTTTTGAATCTGTCACTACCACAAAGGTCAAAAGTTTCATCTAATTGACCAAAATAAGATTATTTTTTTTTTTACTTTTCATAACTGGGAATTAATCAGAAACAAATTTTGAGAGTTAAGTCTACCACTCTCTTTTATTATATCAGAATAAAAGATGGTAAAAATTTTCAAAAAAATAGATAAAAAGAAAATCTATGATATAAATACCAGTTTGCCAAAGGAAGAAAAAACATGCCATTAGATGAATAAAATGTACGTTATGATGAGTAATATTGTCTGAAAAAAATCACAATTATCCTAATAATATTCACTAATTAATATATTTCAATTAATATGAATATGAGTTTGACTTTAACACAAATTTACCCTATTATAGGCAGATTGTTGAGAATTTTAAGTAGTCAAAAACAATTTCTTTTTTGTAATGAAAAATGAATGGATTATTTTTGATAGAATTTTTCTATTGAAAAATAGCTTTGATGATCCAAAGTAGATATCTGGAAATAATTCAAAGTAAAATAATTTATTATAGTACCAGAAATATTTGCATATTCCCAGATAGTCAAATTCATATTTATTATGAGAAGCAATGATTTAATCTAACTATTCTATTCCAAAGCTATATATTATAATCTTAAATATTGATAGATCAGGTAGTGTTATAATCCACATCTTCACACTAGTTTTGAACTATTTATTCATTCATTCCAATATTTTCTCTACTGAAGTAAGCAGAGTAAGTCTTGTGATGTTTTTGTTGGTTTGCAATTACTCTTAGTTTACCCAGACTGACTTAATTAAACTGTTTGTAGAAAAAGGTATATAAAAAAGTATATACTTTTATTTTAATTCTTTGTATTTAATGTGCTTGTGAAAGATGAAAAAGATATATTTTAGTTTGAATATGCAATTTAAAAATATATTTCTACTATAAATTAGATTTTCGGATTCAACAAATTCTGTTTGATACTTATATTAAGTATAAAAATATAAACATTCTTAACAGGATAAATAGTGATGGTACAGTATGCTGGAAAAATTAATTTATTTAAAATTATAGCTTAGCACTGCTTTTGACCAAGTTGGTCACATTTATAGAACTAATATATGTTTATATATCTCACATTAGTTTTATGAATATGACTGACGTGGTTGAAAGCAATTTTAAATGAATTAATTTTTTATGCATAGTGTACCATCACTATTTATTCTGTTATATTTAAATTAAGGAAAGAAGAAATATTATTGAGTTATAAACATTCTTATTTAGAAGTGGTAGGTCTTACTTATATAATGAGAGTTTTATCTAAATTTGATAGTATAGTTGTGACATAGTAATTTATAATATTTATTCTACAGTGTTCTATTACTATTTGTCATGGAGACTGAACGTTATCAATAAAAATGACATCTTTTTTTCTTAATAATTTATGTACATAAATGTTCATAATACAAGAAATAACATTATTATTATATAAAAAATCTGTATTTAATTTTTTTAAAAATCAGTCGTTTATGCCTTAGATTTTAAACTAACTGATAAATAAGATGCTTGTTATCTGCATGATTTTGATATTTGTATTTTTAATAAGTTTAGATAAAGAAACAATGTAATAGAAAGTATCATAAATTTAATTTAAGGTCATGTATGTATATAAAATATAGAATAAAACTGAATATGTAAGGCAGTAAGAATATACTTTGATAATTAATTAATTTTTTAGAAGCAATCTAGATAAGCTATACATTTGATACATTACAATTAAGGGTATAAATAATAATATAATTAAACCAAGGCATAATGATAGTAGCTGTTAAAATAGATATTGCTTGCTCTTTGTACTTGATCTTTCTTGTAGGCACTTTATTAATTTGCAATATTTTAAAACAGAACAAAATGAAGTCTTTTTTTATATTAATTATATTGGATTGTGCTATAACATCATATATATATATATTAAAAAAAACTGATAAATGAAAAACATAAAATGACTACTATTAACTCTGAACTAACTGCTTGAATTTAAACAATTCTATTTTAATAGTAATTTTAGGCCCACCAATATTCACAAGGAATATAATTTGCATAGCAAATTGGACACTCTCCCAACTGTGCCAAACTGTGCAGGACTATAAAAAAAAGAAATATGGTGTTATTGCTAAAAGTTTACAAGACGTTTGAGTGCCAGAATCAATCCAGGGATCTCCCAATACCAAGCTGGATGTGCTATTACTCTGCCAAACTGCACAGTCAGTCTTAATGTTTAATTATTAAAAAAATAGATTTAAACGTATTTTACATGTATGCTATGTAAATATTTATAAGACATATTGATTATCAATATCTACTCATAGTAATAAGAAGAGATCGAAAATGCAATATATGGGTAAGAGAACATACAGGTGTTACTGACCTCATTGAAAAAATTAAAAGACTGAAATGGAGTTGGACTGGACATATTGCTAGAAGAGATGATAATAGATGGACAATTGAAATCTTAAACTGGATTCCAAGAGATTGTAAAAGACCCAGAAAGAGGCCACATGTGAGATGGATGAAATAAGTAAGTGTACAGGGGTGATGTGGAGAAGAGAAGCTAAAGATCAGAGAAGATGAATTGAACTTGGAGAGACCTTTATTCTGCAGTGGATTGATAATGGTTGATGATGATAAAACTAAAGAATTGCAATTTTGTGCCAAAAGTTCATTTTCCATTAAAATGAAAATAAAAAAATATATTGCAGTTTTAAGGTCAAGAGTGAAAAATACATTTTTATAAAAAAGTTAAATTTATCCTTAAATTGAACTGCGTATGATACTCAAAATGCAATAGCATTAGCCAAAATGTCAAATGGTCTCAGTTTAATATTCATAATACATTGTTATAAAAAAGTTAAACTTATCCATTATTTATGTGATGTTCACAACTGTGTACAATATCTAAAAGCAAAAAAGTTTGCAATCTTGTAAGTTTTATCCATGGAATGTTAACAGGAAAAAAGAGGTTACTTTTATGTTAGACCACAGTTTCAGGAATAACATACAAAGAAGACATCTTTCATTATAAAATTTTTGTCTCACATAAGTGCACATTTTTTTACAATCAAATAAATATAAGAACGCAGTGAATTTAAATTGATTTACTTTCCATTAAAGTTGTAATTAATAATCTGTTAAGTGCATGCTTGCATATACATAAGTAATATATATTAAGACTATAATTTTAAGACTATGTACCTAGATATGACAGTAAGGACCTCTACAAATCTTGTCTTTTAAAGTCATTATTCTTGTGTTAAAATTTGTAGAGGTGTCCCTAGTTTCGCATCTAGGCACTTCGTCTTAAGGTTATTATATATATTATTTCCATTAAATTATTTTGTAAAGGAATATTTACTGCAGTAATAAATTAAACAGTATATTATGAAAATATTTTTATTGAGGCTTTTACAAGCACTATTATTATTCTATCTTTTTTACTATTATTTAGAAATGCAAAATTTTCTCATCATCAAGTAAATATAAGTAGATAATGGATGTGGATGCCTTTAGTAAATTATTTTTTAAAAGCTATATTCACTACAGTAGTAAAATAAATAAATACATTATATAAATACTTTTTAAATATTTTTATCAGTCACTTTTGAGACTATCTTTATTCTCATATCAGATATTTTTTGCTTAGAAATGCAAAATTTCTTTACTATCAATTAAATATAAGAAATAAATTTTAATATACTGTATTTATTTTATTTTTAATTCAGTTAGTTTTTAAAGGCATTTTTGATAATAAATTACATTTAAAACATGTCAATACACTTCTGGTTTGGGTTTTAAACATTTTCTATTTTGCCAGTATAATTTAAGTTGTATATACTTAAATGTGTATAGATTTCATAAATCTATGAAGTCATTTTTTAAATCAAGGATGTCGAATAATGTATTATATGTATCATATTTAAAATAATATGCAATTTCAATTTTCTTTAAAAATCAAAGCCATATTCATGTGGAGATTAGTGGATGAACTATATTCTACAAAGAGTTTAAATAAATATTGTATGGGCAGCTCTATAATGGGTAAGAACCACATGGGCAATGATTAGGTGCAGATCTAGAATAACTTAGGAGAGCTATGGTTTAGAGAATTCCATTTATTTAGAAAATTCTTAAATTAAATCAACAGGTGGCAAAAGAATAAGATATATGGAGAAAATTGCTGATCTATATTCTTTCATAAGAGAAATGGATTACAATAATTATCAAAAATATATTATCATCGTTTTTAACTCTTATTTTGATCCATTAGAGGGTGAAGGTCTCTTCAAGTTCAATCCATTTTCTCTGATCTCTAGCCTTTTCTTCACATTATCCCAGCACACTTCCTTATTTTATTCCATCCATCTCACATGTGGTTTCTTTACACACATATATACATGCACACCATCATATTAATGTATATGTACGTATATATATATATACATTATAAGTTGAATTGCAACAAAAATCAAATTTTATTTTTTTGGTTTGCTTGCCATAAATTGATTTTTAAATCATAAAATCTAAATCAATAATGATACACATTTTGTGTAAGTAATTAAAATATTAAATAGAAATTTTGTAATTTTGAATTATGAAGCAAACATTTAATGTCACTAATCGAAAACAAAAATGTTTAGAACATTCCAGAAATATATATGTTCCAGAATAATCTAATAACATTTATATTAAAGTTGAATAAGCTGAAGTTTCAATTGTCGTAACCAAAGTTTTGAAATTTATTCACATATATATAATACAATTTATAAAAACTCAGTACTTTCTAACATTTATGCAATATTTTGAAAACATCCAAAAATTATTGTTATAAGCTCTAGTAGAATATTCAAATAAATAAATATTAAGAATCTTCATAACGAAATTTTCTGTGAAAATAATTGCAAATGAGAACTGTGATGATTTCATAAAAAACACTCTTGGGGATTGTGTAAATTGTAGGGTGTTTTTTTATATAAAAAAAAACTCCTTATGCTTTAATTCTTTTATTTTTAAATGACATTTTATCCTTAGATAAAGGTTTATTTTGGACTAAAAAATACTATCTACAAAATGATTTCTGAATTTGTTTTAGTTAATAATAAACTGCTTTGACATGGTTTAGACATTCATTTTACTTTTGTTTAATTTTTTTTTATACATACGCATTTATACAAAATTATTATATGTAATTGATATTTGCTTTGCAGTCTTTTTTATTTTCTGAATTTATAACTGAATATAACCATATTTTTTATGAGCCATTTAAGAACGCTCTGAAAGCATTTTGCTAAATTATTAAGATTTCTTTATGTATTTCTCGCATGTATCCGTATGTTTCAGATAAACTAGACTTGAACATTTGTTTGTTTAGATATATATATTGTTTGTTTTTTTGTTAACTAGAATTAAGTCGGTTTTTTTTTTAAATTTTAAACAAAAAAGAGGGGGGGGGGGGCTTTTAAATAGAATCAGGAAGTAAATAGTAAATAAAATGCAACTGGAAAATAAATTATGTATTATAATTTATTTATTATTATAATTATATATATGCATTTTATTGCTTTTAAATGTTTGGAGAGAAATTTAATTGCTGCTAATAAATATGCGTCTTAATGATATAAGAAAAAAGTTTTATTATTTCACGATGAAACTCTGAAATTCCAGGTTTATTAAAGTTTATGATATAGCTTTAAGAGCGAGATTCCGGACTCGAATGAAGAGATGTTAAGCGGTTTAAGCAAAGATTTCTCATACATTAACTATGCTAATAAATAAATGCTTTTATTCGTTTTTCAAATAGATTTCATTGTTTTTTTTTATGATAATATATAAATCACTTTCTCTTCCTTCCTCAGCCCTCTTTTGTCTTCTCTATCACACATATTCACATGTGGGATGCTAACTTATACATTAGAATATTATGCATCTGATGTTTAGAACTTTAGCATAAAATAAAGAATCCTACATTAATGATGACTAAATGTTGCCGTTTATCATATTACTATATAAAATGTTCAAATCACTCTCCGAAACATGTTTTGTCAGCAACTCCCAACGTCTGAACTTCTGACAGCTTGACTATATTTATTCACAGAGGGCATTGCTGAAAAAATATAACATTTGGGAGGGAGATTTGAACATTTTGTATTTCAATTTTTAGCTAGTGATATGCATTGAGATATTTACTACTATAATAAATATAGAGGTGGGGAATCCTGCAAATGAATGAATTAGTCTGTATTTTTTTTTTTGCAAATACAGTATAATGGTTTTTTAAAAACAGATTAAAATCATTGATTGTACATTATTATTATTAGATGCCATCAAAGTGCTAACAATTTCTAAGAATCATATGATACCTTTCCATAATGACCTATGAAAATATTCTGTTTTCTATATATTCATAAGGTTTCAACATAGCATATGAAAGTATTTCATGGTTGCTTCACCCTATATAGGCTGAAATAATGTTTATAATAAGGTAACTGTGATCACCCGTTATCACTTTGTTCTACAATAGGCATTATAAGATAAATAAATATTTCTTTCTTCATATTTTTTTTTAGAATGCAATAATTTATTCTTGACTTGTTTTTTTACAATTTCAACTGTACCAGCAATCTTAATTCAGAGCTTTTTTTAACTGCCAACTTTAAAAGAAATATGTTGGTTAGTCAAAACTGTAAAAAGGTTTTGTCAAGTCAAAAATAAATTATTACATTGTAAAAAATATACAAAAAAAGTTTTTTTAAAAAAAATTGTATACAAGAATTAAACGTATAAAGAATTAAAGAAGTGAATTAAAAATTATGGTATATGGTCACAATTAGATTTCAACCAAAATTAATAAAAGCAAACAAAACAAAATAGAAGTAAGATAATAAAATGAAGTAAATAAAGATGAAACTCAATATAGATTTTGATATAAATCAACAGGTTAAATCTATCAGCACAAAAGGATACTATTAGGTGAGCTACTGCAAAATTGTGAAACCTATACACTAATTGTGAGCTCAATTAAATTTATGGAACAAATTATTTATTTAATAACAGAATTTTAGTATTTGCAAATAATGTAAACCTTGGCATTACTTAAAAAATCTTTTTGGTTAAACTGAATTGTAGGAGTTGCTGGCATGTTTTTTTCTACTGGCTACAGCTATTGATTGAAATATAAAAAAGCAATTATTAATTAAATTCTAAAATCTATTAAATAAAAAGTATATTTTTTTCCATATGATAAATCTAAATATTAAAATAACTGATAAAGACAAGTTATCAGTTATACTAATATCTAAACTTTATAATATTTGTCATTTGAAAAAATGATAATTATAACTTTTTTAATTTTTTTAAATATCTAGATCAAATTGCCAAAAATGTATCTGCAATGTAATATATGCCTGGACCACATGAAGTGACTGGTTCAGTCAAAATACATCATGGTGACAGATTTACATTTTCTTATATTTTTGAAAGAAGTTGTCAAATATAAATAGTTGAAATTTAATTTATCATCAATAATTATGTGCATTTACATTTAAAAAGGAATTCAAAGTTTATGCATGTGGTAAAGAATTTGATATGAGTAGAAATATTGATGTGTTTAAATTTTAAAAAATTAATTTAAAGTTGTATATCAAGATTTATTTCATATTTATAATGTAATTGTCAAAGTTTACTTTATCAACTACATTAATATCTAAACTTTATAATATTTGTTATTTGAAAAAAATATATAATTTAATAGATGTTAATTTGTTTAGATATGTAGAGCAAATGTTTAAGTATCTTTGGAATTAGTTTGGTTAAAACATAATGTGGAGACAGGTTTATAATTTTTGAGATTTTTGGAAGAGCTTGCTCTCAAGGAAATATAATTGGATGTTCAATGTTAATAAATTTTAAAAATATATAAATATGACACATAATTAAAAAACAGTGAAAGATGTAAAAATTGAAATTATCAGTGCCTACATAAAAGATATTATAGTTATATTTAAAATTTATTAAATTTAAAGTTTGTGTATGAAATTAAAAGAAATATAAAATATTTACTGAAAGATAATTGTTGAGAATAAATAAATATTTATAAAAAAATATTCAGTTGCAGAGTGAATTTTTATAATATATTTAAATAAATACAAGTCAATAAATCATGATATTGGAAGAATTATATAAGGCTTGGTTAGAGATTGAAATGTGCATTGGCAGTAATTAGCATGATTTTTCCAGGGTTTACAGGTCATATGTTTGAAAATTAGTTGTTTTTTTTTATATTACAAGTTTTAATATATTTATCTTATTAATTATAAATTTAAATTTATTAGCTATACATTTTTTTAGTTAGATTGTTATTTTTTAAAAAAACAAGTAATTTTTTAAAATTAATATTAATTGTAATATGAAAGAAGCATTATTTCAGATTAAATGAATTCATCAGATTTCAATCATTATTTTTTTAAAAAAAAAAAAAGACAATAGAAATTGTGGCATATTATTTATTATTAACTTTTGTTTTCAAATTGTAATATCATAGCAAAAGTAGCTCTAATTTAACACCTCCTTGTAAAGAATAATAAAATACTCTTCCATTTCATTAGGATTTACATGTACACATCCATACATATAGTTTATGTACACACACATATATATATATGTTATCAAAGCATTTGATTTTTTTAAACATGTCATTCAAGATAATAATTATAGAATATAGAATATATATACAAAAGAGATTTTATTTTTAAAAATCCATGCATGTATACCATCTGCTTTTATATGCAAGCATTTATTTGTTGTTGTTTTTTTTTCAAGTTCAATTACTTAATAAATAAAATTATAATTTATATTATAAATACTTTCGACCATGATCTTTTAATATCACTTTTACATATAATTGGATAATTGATTAATGTAGATACCTCAAAAACTTAGAAATTATTTATTTTTGATTTAATCTGAGAAGATAAACAACTCAAGAATAAATTAATAATCAACTACTATACTTTTTTTTTATTATAATTAGATTTTATAAAATTGAAAGTTTTAGGCTACCAATTTGTAATATAAGTCAGATTAATATAAATATTTACATGTCTGATAATTATATTTGTAGATAAATTTATTATATTTGAAAAAATTGTTATATAATTATGACTATTGGAAGGAATTTAAAATGACCATGCAAAGAAATCTTTTATTATTTTAGCACAAGTTAAGATTTATTTTTTTATCTGATCTTGAATAAATTAATAAACACACATTAAAATAATAATAATAATAAAATTAATATAGCACTGTAAATAAATTATATGTTTGCCATATTTTATATTTTTTGTTCCCTACTTTGAAGAACAAAATAAAATTATCCAATTTGTGATTTGTATTATTATTTTTTTTTATAAAGTAAATATTAAAAAATGAAAAAGAGTAAAAAAAACTTAGTCATTAATTTTTAAAAAATAAATTTGTACTGAATATGTACAATTAATGTAAATGTTACTTTTTAAAAAAATAAGACTGATAGAAATCTTAGCGCAGGCAAGTGTAAGAAAAAAATGACAAACATTAAACAATAAAAAAGAAGCAATATTGACTTTTTATTCTAAAAATAATTGCTGGAAGTTTTGTTTATTTTCGATTATAATGTTGCTATATAATAATAGAGATAAAAATATTTTATAGCAAATGCTTTTATTTATTATGCACTAAAAACCAAAAAAATAATTGTTTCTTCAACCACAATTGAAATTTTTAGATTGAACTTGAAATAAAAGCATAGATAGGGGAGCACATAGAGACATTGTTAATTAATTTTGAGATCCCCGTGGTTTTATTTCAAGTTTAATGTAACAACTTCAATTGTCATTAAAGAAACAGTTATTTTTTGTTTTTTAGTGCACAATAAATAAAAACATTTATTATGAAATATTTTTTTATTTTTTAGTATTCAAATATTCTGCAATTCCTTGTCTGTTAAGCAATTTATTTCTACATGAATTCCATTTTAAATGACTTTATTACTTACTATATATCTAAACTCTAAGAATCAAATTGGTTTAAAGTTTTAGTTTTATTAATTCAAAAGATTGCAGAAAGTACTTTAAAACAATTTTACACTTCTAGTTTGATGTTTCTACAATAAGTTCATTTGCATATCACTTGTGTATATTTCAGATTTTGTATGTATACATTATTATATGAGTGACTAATAAATCATTAAATCAAGATTTCAATGGAAACTCAAAAAAATCAGCCTATTTAAAATGTATTAAGCTTGATTTTAAAAAATTAATTAAAACCAAAAAAATCTCTATACCACCCTCTTGCATATCTCACTTAAATTATATCCATGAAACAATCATTCACATACACAAACAAACAAATATGCAAAGAATTTAAGATGAATAAAAGCATTTAATAAAAATAAATGTTTAATGTAGTTTACTATTTAAAATATATTGTAAAGTTAATTAATAGACATTAAAAATAACAATTATAGTTATTTAATATTTAAATATTAAGCATTTGCAGTGCTTCTGTGGGATAAAAAAATATGTAATGAAACTGTAAATAATATATAAAATACTTATGTATATATGTTCTCTATTAATCTGACAAATCATTAATCCAATGAAGTTCTTGGATCAAGGATTTCTGGATTATGATTTTCAACTTTTAATCTTGTTTGGGAAATCTTCAGCTATCTGAAAAAAACTTTCAAATCCACTTTGTTTTTAGCCTGGCAAATGAAAGAATTGATTATTGTATGTCATGAGGTTCTTAACCATCTAGCTCTCACATTTTAATATGATTATGTATAAAACTATATATAGAGAGATCAAAGTTATTGATTTACATTTTCCATTATTATGTTTGTGTTATACATATACATATCTACATTTATAAACTTACCCATTTCTGATATCTTTTTAAAAAAAACTATTTCAAAGAACAGAATAAAAGATTGAGTATCTTTTATGCATAGCTATTTTATTTTCCTGAAATTGATGAATATCTTTAAATAATCCATTGACATTTTGACATTTTGCAATCTATTATCAAGAAAATTACTGTAAAAGTAAATCTAACAATGTCTGCACAGAGAATTTGATAGCTGGGTTGTTGTTTTTTTTCACTCCTGCAGTTTTTAAAGCAGCTCAAGCATTCTCTTTCACATTTGGGAATACAGTTTTACAACATTATTTTTTTTTTGCCTCCAAATTTCAACAGCTGAGGTACTGCTTTCTTTTTGAGAAAGTCAATGGTCATTTGTATGTTGAAATATATATATGTGCATTTCTTAAACTTGAACTGCATTCATTTGATAAAAGGAAAAAATAGAAATTGCAAAGGAAGAAATTTTTTTTTTCATTTTGTATATACATCATGCATGTGGCAGATCACCCATTACCATTGTATTTATCTGCTTCAAAAATGGAATTTCATAGTCACATAGTTAATTACATCAAACCTATGCACGGAAATGAAAATTATAAATATTAATAAAACCATATACAAATTTATCTTCTGATAGGAACCTGTTTAGATCCTTTGTAATGAGAGCTAATAGATAGCTTTTTTAAAAAAAATTGCATATACTAAATTAAAAATAAAATTATTTGGATTTATGTATTATATATTGTACTTAAAAATAAATTATTTTACTAAAAAAGAGTAAACCGATGAATCATCTGAT
Organism: Epiperipatus broadwayi; assembly: GCA_028023455.1. Lineage (NCBI taxonomy): Eukaryota > Metazoa > Onychophora > Udeonychophora > Euonychophora > Peripatidae > Epiperipatus > Epiperipatus broadwayi. The sequence continues at coordinate 4,381,306 of JAQFVV010012485.1, read as the reverse complement.
TAATATTACAATGAATATATTTAAATAAAGTGATGCATAGCTTCTCTAATGAATTTAACAGCAGTAATTTATTTTTCTACACCTAATTCTGTAATCATGAACAATCACTCAATAAACATCTTGTAATAGTGTAATCAAATTCCTTATTTTCTAGTTGCTAAGATAGGCAAAGCAATTTGTTAAGGTTCAAAACTTAAGGAAGCTTGAGATTTCAGGCTGTTAAATTGATAGTACAGAATGTGTGAAAAGTGGTTAATAAAGATATGTAGTGCATATGAATTATTTCTTGCAAGATGTTTAGCAATCCAAAAAATAATTGTGAGAATCTGCTCACACTGCTATCTGGTGTTAATTGATTGCTTCCTCTAAAATGAAGTGAATTTTTTTATATATATCAAAGAGTAAAAACTAAAAAAATATTTATACATCATGTAATGCCTTATTTAGTATGTACTCCTTTCCCCAAAATGTGAATGGTGCCTACACTTAACTTGTGAGATCACTAACCTAGTCTTGGATTTTTACAGAATTATGGACAGCTTAGCTTGTTCAAAATATAGGAGTATTTGAAATTTTTAAGCTCTTAGCTTGTAATCTAGAATTATAGCAAGAAATAGTCACTATATGGATTTCAATAACTGATGAAATCCTGTTGCATTGTATTCTGTGCACTTTGGTTTTACTTAATGCTTCTCCATGTGGGCAAGTATAGGGCTAGATTGGCAGACTTGAGTTTAAAAGTTTGTATGTCAAATATCACTTTTGATTTGAACACCACATGGTCTTCTAAATGATTTGCAATTTAAGAAATAATAATAATCAAAAAAATCTCTCTGATTGGATTGTGATTTCTAAAGTGAATTGAGAGACATGTTTACCAGTATAGACTTTAAAAGAATAATTGAATATTTATCTAATTCACAGATTATATGCATCCTATATTATCAAATAGAATGCCTTCATTACTTTATCTCCCATTATTAATTTCATTGGGTTTATTTTTTACTGTGAACTACATTATATAAAAGTCATGCATTACATAAAAATAAACGGTTAAGCATTGTTAGCCGAGAGGTCAGCGCAGCTGTCTTGCAAGCAAGTAGTTGGTTGCAGACGGTTGTTGCGGGTTCTCCTCCCGGCCGATGCTATGACACATGGGGAAAAAATTAACAATTTCGTTTGCCTCAGACCTCTACATATTTTTTTTAAATTTAGTACTCCAAATAATATCTGATCTGCATATATGTATATATTTTTTCACATATTCTTCTATCAAATGCTTTTATTGGTGGGTTTCTACTATTTTTTTTTAAAAAGTATATTTTCAAATATTACTGTTAGTTTTCAAATATTCACCTATGTATAGCATTAATCAGTCAGAAAAAAAAAAACATTCTTACTCTAAAAGAAATTAAGCAAAGTTAATAAACAGTTAGAAAAAGAAGAAAGAAAATCTGATTTTAGTCATAATTGCTGTGTGTATAATTAAAGAATGAAATTATCATTGCCCAAACAGTAAGTTCCATTGGTAGGGTTAGTGCAGACAGGTGACCGATTACATGAAAAGCTTGTACCAAGTTATGGAATTGATGGTTAAAAAAAAAATAGAGAAAGTAATGGAAAAAAGATAATTAATTGTGCCACAAATCTTAGTCATAATCATTAGCCAATCAAGTTAAGAAGATCAGTCTCATTCAGTCTTTATTCGATCACACATACCTCATTCTATCCTGTTCATAATTGTAAAGTTAGATCAGATTTTATCAAAATAATGATAGAGACAAAAACATTAACTCAGATGAAATAAAGTTCTTCATTTTCTAATCTCTTTCCATTTATATGTAGTTTGTTTTAACATATATATATATATATAAATGTCTCTTACGTATTATATATGTACATACAACCAAGTGTTAAATAATAATAAATGATAAATAAGTAAATATAAAATATACTGTTCTATAATTCCAGCTTGAAATTCCATTGTCAGCTATCTATAAAGTGAAACATGACGTTCTAAGATTATTTGTAGTATGATGAAACTGGGATTAATTATGTAATATGTTTAATACATTTATTTTTAATTATATAAATAGATATTAAACTATAGCCACCTTATAATGAGATGATCATTTTCAATTAAGAATTAGTAGAAATTTCACTATACCTAATCTCATGAGAGAGATATCTATCGAAGTAATTAAACATAATATATCTGTCCAATAAACAAAATTTGTTGTCAAATGGCTTTGATTTCAAGTGTTTAATGTCACTACAAATAGTGTAAAAAACAAATGAAAAGTTTTGTATGATGTTGTATAAAACTAAATAACTATAACTTGGCTTATACTACTTTACTATCTTTCTTATTTTATTAGTTGTTAACTTATAAGTTATGTAATTTATTTTAAATATCAAAGTTAAATTAATGATAATAAATTTTAATGCATACCACGTGATATAAATGTTGTCTACTCTGAAAATAGATGGCAAGCCATTTAATCATATTAATCTCAGTTTTACTGAAGTTTCAAAAATATTGCGGTCATGATGTATAAAATTAAATATAAAAAATTATCTCAACAGATGTCTCAATTAGTGATGAATTTAAAGTCATTTGTTTTTTAGATTACAAGCACACACACATACATACATGTAATGCCATGGAATAAAGTTATTTGAATTGTTCCTAGAGATTGTCAAAAAGTTTTTAACTGTTGTGGTGAATGTCCAACATTAAATATTCAAAATAAGTATTCAAATGGTTTTGTTACTCAAGAGTTTATGAAAAATTTGAGTACCAGAACTGATAGCACCAGAATTGGTTCTATGACCCCACGTTCCCAAGTCGGCATATCACCTCTGTGCTAAACTGCACAGAAAATTATTCAAACAGTGCATGTAGTATATTAACTTTATTGCTAATATAAATTTTAAAATTTAAAGTGCAAATTTATAATTTTTGATTGAATTCATGTTATTAAATTCTAGTTTTTCTCTAAATCTTTTTTAGTTTTATTACAATTTCTTCTTTTTCCAGATTTTACCTTAGCTATTTACCTATATTAATAGACTTAATTAAACATAATTAATAATCTAACTTTTTAAGAAATATTCTTAGTAAAAAATATATTAGTTACTTTTTTCAAAAAATAAAGAAAAGTTTTTTTGTTTTTTTTTTTCATATGTCAAAGCGTTGACCGAGAGAAGCGAACCCGGGCTAGCTGCTTGGAAGGCAGCTGTGCTAACCACTAGGCTACCAACCCTTAACAAAAAAAGTTCATTTTCATTATTAAAATTGCAATAATATCAAACTCAATTATTGTTTTTTCATCCTTTTTATGATATACCCTAGGATTTAAAAGTGAAAAAAAAAAAAATAGTAATGAAATTATGAAGCAGACAAAATATTCTTAGAGATCCTGATTCTTTTTGTCTAACACCAAATTTTATTTCATTATGTTTCTTTTTATAACTATATAGTATAAATCACTATTGTTTATCACTAATGAAAGAATATATTTATATGATAGTCAAGAATAGATAACTGTAACAAAGTGTACATGAAGGAAAAGTTGACTGAACAAATTGAGAAAGTACTTGTAATAAAAAAGGAATGATGAATGAAATGTAGAACATGATTATAAAATATCATGTAGAGAGATTGGAGTGTAGGAATGAGCTAATGATTAACCAAAAAAAAATAAACATTTATTGAGAATAACTATTTTGATGATGAGGTATTTTGAACAAAATCTGAAAATATGAACCACTGTGGAATTATTCAAATGCACTGTGAATTTAGAAGTAAAACTAGACTTAGGGTCATAATTAATATTAACTTGACTATAAATGTTGTATAGGTTTCTGTTAATATATACATATTTCTAAAAATTTCAACTAATGCACATTCATATTTTAAACATATTGTTGTAGAGCTTGGGGGGAAATGTGAATGATTTTTAAGATTCATTTCAAGATATTTTCAGTTTAACCATGTTACACATAATCCTCCAACTGCAACATACCATTAATTAAACTGTAACATACCATTTATTATTTGACAAAACCCTGATATCAGAAAAGTAATCACTACATTTAGGTAGAAAATATGAGTCTGTATTCAAATATATATTAGTAAATTGTGAAGAAGAAAATAAGACAGATATTTTACATATTCATCATCATCAGTGATCTTCTGTTCATAGAATCTGTCAAACCTTCTCCAAATGTTTCCATCCCTTATACTATTTTTTAAATGTTCAGAAATGTCTTTCTCTTTAAAATTGTTTATCAACTCCCTTTCAGAATGTAATTATAATAACCACATACTTAAATTCTTTTCAACATTTTTCCATTTGTGATCCTATTCTTCCAGCATAACTTATTTATCTGTAAACCCATATAGCTCTTCTGATATTTTTCCTGCATTTTTTTTTGATAGTTCATTTAAATTTATGTCTAGCCTATCCAAAGTGCTTATTAGAGCCATACTTAAATTTTAGTTTCAGTCATTCACAAACTAACACATTTTACTTATTTAAAGACTATTTAAATATTTATTTACTATTATAAAAGAATTTCATCTATAACTTACACTTTTTTATTACAACTATTAGTTCTAGTATAGGAAATTTGAATACAGACTTTCAAGCTCTCTTCAGCCATCCCCTCTATCTCATATAACCAATACACATAACCACACACATGTGAAAAAGATAACTTATCTCCAATATACATATTTCATGCTGAACCATCATTCATTAGTTGGTCCAGATCATCATCCCCCACATATATATATATATACACATATATATGTTAAGTATTTTGTAATTTATGTTAATTTACAAGCATAGCTACCTCTTCAGCATGATACAGTGATCTTTGACTTTTCCAATGGTAAATTTATTCTAATCTAAATAAACAAAATGGAAGAAAGTACTATTGCACTTATCTTAAGTTATGTCTTCAGTAAATATACTATCAGTCTAACAGCTTCTGTTTCATATACTTTAATTTTTTTTTTAAGTGTCATAGCATCGGACGGGACGCAAACCCGCAACCTGGGCAACTGCCTGCAAGTGCAAGGCAGTCACGCTGACCTCTCGACCACCAATGCAAGACTACTTTAATTTTTTGTTTATGAAATTAAGATTATTAACTTCTCGTGTAATTAAAATAAAAATAAAAATTGGTACTATTTTGCAAAAAAAGTATTTGAAAATTAATTACCATCCATTTGCTCTTTCTTTTTTCTCAGTGATGAGATGTTTATTCATAAAAAAAAAAAAAACAGATACAGTGAAACAAATGAAATTTCAGGAACAAAACGGTATGAGGGGAAGGATACATGTAAAAAGGGAATGGGAAGTGGAGAGGGGAAATGGTGTGTAGTTCAGGCTGGTTAGAAAAGCATTTGCTCTTTTTATCTAAATGCACAATTTCTTTTTATAAGCTTTATAAGTACTAAAGGTAATATGATCTAAAGTAGTTATATTCTAAATGAAGTTAAAAAATTTTTTGTATATAAATCATGTTAGTCTTGTCCACTCGGAAACCTTATACTAATATGAACCCATCTACTTTATTCTATTTATTACCTCCTTCCAAGGTACAATTTATTAGTAATTTTATCAGCTCTGATATGATTCTTCTTGTTGTATTCTTTTGTATTAAAAAATGAATTGTTAGTTTCAATATCTTTTTCTAATTTTTCATGATCTCATGAAAGGTGTAAAAAAATAATCTCAACCCTTCTCCTTTGTTTTTTCCTCTCTGCTTACATTTTTTTCTCTCTGCTTACAATTTTTTTTTTGATGCTCTATACTCCATAAATAAGTGTTCTAAATTCTTTTTTCACTTCCATATAAACTTTTTACAATTCAAATTATTTTTATCCCATTTTGTCTACTTCCCTTGGGATTTCAGTCATATATAAATTCTTTCTTTCATTTCCGTATAAACTATTTCTACAATTCAAATCATTTTTATCCCATTTTGTCTACTTCCCTTGGGATTTCAGTCATATATAAATTCTTTCTTTCATTTCCGTATAAACTATTTCTACAATTCAAATCATTTTTATCCCATTTTGTCTACTTCCCTTGGGATTTCAGTCATATATAAATTCTTTCTTTCATTTCCGTATAAACTATTTCTACAATTCAAATCATTTTTATCCCATTTTGTCTACTTCCCTTGGGATTTCAGTCATATATAAATTCTTTCTTTCATTTCCGTATAAACTATTTCTACAATTCAAATCATTTTTATCCCATTTTGTCTACTTCCCTTGGGATTTCAGTCATATATAAATTCTTTCTTTCATTTCCGTATAAACTATTTCTACAATTCAAATCATTTTTATCCCATTTTGTCTACTTCCCTTGGGATTTCAGTCATATATAAATTCTTTCTTTCATTTCCGTATAAACTATTTCTACAATTCAAATCATTTTTATCCCATTTTGTCTACTTCCCTTGGAATTTTAGTCATATATATTTTCCCAAATAGCAAAAAAACTTTCTTTAGTGCTATTGTACATCCTTTCATATTTTATATCCTTTTTTATATTTCTTAGACACTTCTAAATTATTTTTTAATTTACATTTATTTTTCTTAACCAACAGATCTATTTAAATTCTTTATAATTATGAACTTGTCATATTTATCTAATTTTATATATAAATATTTGTATATATTTATTAATTTTGCATAGTGTAGAATGCTTCTAGACTAATGAAAACATTGGTCATTTCAGATCATCCAGTTAGATACTAATTTTATAAATGAGGTGTCTATCCTGATTGGTTGGAGTTGTTATCATTCTAATAAGTATTTAATGACTAATGATCTTGATCTGTTGCTTCGCATGGTTTAGTATAGTGATACAGTGGTGAGTTTGGGGCTTAAAAGTTCCAGCTCAGGCACTTTCTGTGCTCAAATGTCTCATGAACTCCTTTGATCATTAGTAAAAAAAATTTCATGATAACTGCTATTAAATTTAACCTTTTTTATTTATCGCATTATATTTGTTATATATTTTTAGATTTCTTTAATTAACTTGATATTTAAAAAAAATCCATTTACTTTCTTGTTAACTGGAAAATGTGTGGCACTCATTTGATCTATGATGAACTCCTCTTTTTGTGTGTGAAAAAAGATATTTTTTGAAAAATAATTATTGTATTGTATTTGTTTATTTTTATTCTAGAATTGAATAACTTTTTTGTTAATTTTAATTATTTCTAAGCATAAAACAATTTTAGATTAATACTTTTATTATTATTTTTAAATGAAATTGCTATCTTATGTCATTTAAGTACAGTGATAGAATGATATTCTTAAAACCAAATGCTTGGATTTATTTATTCTAGTAGATTGAAAATTTAAAAAAATTAGCCATTTAACCCTTTTCCCGCCTCTTACGAAGCTCCTCTTAGACATCTGACGTCACTCTAACTCTGCCAGTTCTTATGCTAAAATATTCGTTTGATAGGTTTTGAATAGGTTTTTAAAAGTTCTGTAAGATGGTGCCCTCTTCCGAATTATTTTACAAGTAAAAAATAAAAAAAAACGCATTTAAACCTAAACAAAGAAAGAACATCGGTTGTAATTGGTTGTTAGTGAGCTCTCAGCCGAAAAAGACATTCTGATTGGCTGGAAAGAACAAATAAACTGCCTGATCAAAGAAAATAAAGAAAAACGCTGAGATTTTCATTTCGAATATAATTTTAAAGAATATTAAGTATATATTCAGTAATTACAAATGATTTTCAGAGAGAATACTAAAAAAACAAAATTATTTTCGAAAAATATTGAAGATTTTAGTAAAAATATTAAAGATTTAGTAAAAAGAAATATTTACTTTTCTATAACGTAAAAGTCGACCTTTTTGTTTATATTATAGCTTTTATGTTGCCGAAATTGAATATTTTAGAATAAATAAATAGCAATTTATTTTTGAAAGAACTTTCGTTCTCTTCATAACCTGAAAAATTAGTAATATACTTTTTATAAACGTATCTGAGTTGAATTTAATATTATAGGTGAATATGTTTTAACAATAGGCTTTGTCTTCAGTTTGTGAGTTGGCCAATTAAAAGATTTGATTTTTACCTCATACAACCAATAACATAATTAGCGGTTAAAAGGTTTTAAGTATTTGAATGTCATATGATCTTCTGAACAACTAACTAATCAAGTGATTTTTTTAAAAACGAAATTGTTTTTAGGGCAACATCTTAAAATTTGATCAAATATGCTGTGTATATTTAAATGTAAATGTATTAGGAAGATGCAATAAAGTTGGGCTATTATTTTTGGTGGAGAGATTTGTGTGTGTAAACCTTTAGATCATCTGATGATTGGCAGTTATTTCAAATATATATATATATATAGTGAAAGAATTTAATATGATTATGGATTAAAATTCAAGAATGTTAACAATTAATTTAATTAGCTACTAATTTTCTTATTGCAATGCTTAATTTTTTTTTTAATATATATGTGTTGTATACTATAATAGTATAACCATATATTCAAGATTTGTATGTTTTAATTTTTTTTTTTTTTTTAAATATAAATGTAATATGTGTGTGTTTTTGTTTTGTTTTTAAAAAAAAGTCTTTAAAAATTAGGTACAATATTTTTTTTCTGTTCACATCAATTTTTTTTTTACTCTTTTCCCTTCAGCCTTTTACATTACCTATGCCATATCTGTCTGTAAATGTTTTATCTCCTGTATTTGAATGTTAATGATATCCAAGCTAATCTAACTGTTCATGTAATTTGCATTTGAAGTAAATTATTATCATTGAGGATAAGCAAAGGAATGATAATATTTTACTATCAACTGATTTTAAATCATGTTAAAAAAAAATTGCTACTGATAACATGCATTTAGTAATGTTTTTCAGGTCGAATTAATATGATTAATAGATTGATTTTTTTAACATTGAAATAAAAGAAAATATTTTAATTACTATTATTTTTTATATGAAAAAGTTAAAAGCTATTATAATTGTTTTCTTTTTTGATACAATTTTTCTTTACAAAATAATAATTTATCTCTCTCTTTTTTTTTTTACACAAAAATAAATAATTAATAAAATGATTAATTTCTTAGAAAGTCATGTGATGTTTCAACATCGGATGAAAAATATTTGAGCATTATTATAGAATCCTTTATCACTGTGCTAAATCCTACTAAATAATGTGCCATTTTTAAATTTTCATTTTGCTGAATTACCACCAAGCTAATTGCATAATTCTGACTTCAAATATTCTCTCTTTTTATTACATCCAGTAAAGAAATAAAAACAACGTTTTCATCTCTCCTTCACACACACACTTCACAATAGTTTATTTATGAATAAGATCTCTTTAACTGATAAATTTCTTAGACCATTCAGCCATTGTAAAAGAAGGAAATTTTATATAAGAAATGTACTTATCATAGGAAGTCAGTGTCTTTAATGTCCACATATATGAAAACAAATTTGAATGAATATCAAGCAATTGGAAATTTAATCTATTCAAGTTTGTTTACATAAATTTTGCATGCATATTAATTTATTTAATTATACAGATATATTACTTTTAATATTATACAGAAACGAATAAGAAAACTTTCCAATCTTCAGAGTTAATTAAGCTGCAAAGAATTGCTGAAATTGATAGTTGGAACTGCTGAAGGATATGCTTAAATTGAGTTTGAAAAAAAGAGACAATTTTTGTAATGATTTTTTTAGAATTTATCTAAGTACCATAATTTTATTGAAAAAAAAATTAATAATTGTAATATGCAACTAAGATGTTATTGAAAATTTCAGTAGATCATTATTTAATAGGTATCACTAGAAAGAAAAAAAGATAATCTGAGTTCTATTTTACTAAAAACAACAATTGAATGGTGCTTATTTGTGGATTTTGCAAGGTATTTGACAAAATAAACTATTGTTTTGACAAAATAAACTATTGTTTTGACAAATTTTTGTAAATGTTATACAAAAGAAGAAAATGATAAAATTTCAAAAAAAAAAAAAAATATTGAAAAACAAAAAGTATGACCCAAGTTTATTTTTAAAAAAGGAATAACTTTAAATATAAATAAGTCATAAAATGCACACTACTAATCAGAAAGAAATAGTAGAGGTAAAATTGTTAGATCTTTTTTTTTCATCTTTAAATAAAAAGACATTATTTACCTCACCTCAAAATTACAATAAAATTTCATTCTAAATTTATTTAACTGATGTCCTATAAAAATGTTATTGATCAAATAAAAATTATATAAAAAATTTAAAAAGAAAGGCTAATTATAATTGCAATTTAATATATATATATATATATATTAAATGAAAATTATGAAAATTGAAGAGGGGGTCCAAATAATGGAATTTATTTTAATTAAAAAAATTTAAAATTACTTTTACTATTTTATGACAATGAATTACTTACAGAAAGAGTAGATACAGATTAAGTTTTTTAATCCTGTTATTTGATATAGAATTACCATTGGAGGAAAACGATTTGCTGTTGTCACAGTCCTTGTTCATAAAAGTAAACTAAATAAAATGGTAAACCGGTTTAGTTAAACATGTACAAATTTAAAATGAAAATAAATATAAAACTAATAAATGTTATAAACATAAAAGGAAAGAGAAAAAAAAGGATGTAATTAAAAATTAAATTGAAGAAAATATTATCTAGTTATATGAAGGTGGAAGTAATTAAAAAAGAAAATGAAAATTGTAAGCATATTTTTAATAAGTGAAAGGGAAAAGATTGTTTTGTGGACCATTGAAATTAAATTGTGGAATAACTCATTAATTAAATGTTTAGTTTGGAATGTAACCTTAAGATAGTACAGAATCAATTAGAAAAAGAATAGAAAGGATTTGAAGGCTTTTAAAATGAAGATTTAGAAGGGAAAAAAATATGAATGGATACTTTTAAAATACATATAGAAGTACCAAGAAAAGGAGATATTTGTTGAAAAATTAAGAATAAAAAAATAATAGGATTGAGCATGCTCTTAGTGGAATTATAAAAAATATGCTAGAGAGAAATGTACAGGATAAAAAGATATAAAATGAAGCAGGTATTAGATAGTGTTTTCCTGAAGGTTTGTAATGATGGTGTTCTAGTTGTATTTTTATATTGAACTATTTCCATCATCTAAAATGCGTATTGTGAATGTCTTTAAAAGAATGTAACTTTATTTAAATATTCCAAATACATTCAATTGTTAGTAATAGCACATCAAACAGGCTAGTGTATGCACAACATTTTGAGAGGTATTATTCTCCCCTCTTCTTCAGGTGTTGCTGGCCTGGTCAGTGACAGTTGTTGTGTGTACACTAACCTGTTTGATGTGCTATTACTAACAGTTAAATGTATTTGGAATATTTAAATAAAGTTAAATTTTTTTAAAGACGTTCAATATGCATATCAAATTATGGAAATAGTCCAATATAAAAATACAACAAGGTATTAGATAATCTTAAGATAGAGGATGTTCACAGATGTTTGGGTAAGAATCGATTGGAGATTTGGGAAGTGTAGTAAAATTGATAGATATTTGATTATAACGTTAATAATTCTTATTTTACAAAATAAAAATGTACTTGTAATTTGAAATGTAATAAATAGTAATTTCCCCAAATCCATGATGCTTGGTTCCAGTTCATGTAATTTTTGGATGGTAACAAACTGTATATTTTTAATGCACACATATATGTATGTATATAAAGGTAATAAATCAGAATAACTCTACAAAATTAAAAAATGCCTATATAAAATTAAAGAATAATTTCCTTTGCTATAGCCAACTTATAGCGTTTTCCACCATTTTAAGATTTGATATTATATATATATGTGTATATACATATCTACATATATGCTGAGAATATATGTAACATATATATATTTTCAAATTTTTTTATCATATATTTACTGTGAGTAACCAAAGTAATAATTTGTTTAATCATAGATAATCGAAACTTGGATATCATTGAAAATCGTGGATAAAAGAAAATGTACAGTATTTATTTATTTATTTCATAAATTAATGGTGTATTGATTTATTTTAAAATGTGTTGGTTCAATACTGAAATTAAAAGCATGGTATAGTTTGATCTTTATATAATTAAAGCATTTACTATTATTGATATGTTAAATAATTGATTATTTACTTTTGTAGCAGTTATATATTACTACATAATCTTTGTTATTTAAGTCTACTAAAATATATTTCATTGTCCACATAATTAATAAGCAGTTCACTTTAATTTTTTTATCCACTTGTTTCAAAAACTTTTTTTTATACCTAATAAAAAACCTTAATTGTTCAACATACTAATTTACTATCTCATTATCTTTCCCGCATTTTTTTTTTTAAATATTAATTGAAAACTTATTGATAAATTAGTGGAAAATTATTTATTATATATATCTTTATACATTTTTAAATTTAAAAACGTTTTATAATATTGACGATGCTTTAGCACCATTTGAATTGTATTATTGTATAATTAGTCTAATCAGACTCTTTAATGAGTTGAATTCAAATAGTCTTTATGCTTTTTTATAACTGTAAATTATTGCCACATTGCTTATACTATCCTAATTATTTGTATTCATTTATTATTTAGTGTTGTTGTTAAAGTTAAATTTTATCAACTTAATATATTAACTAAGGCAATAAACCTAAAGCTCGTGCGGTTAAAAATGCGATGGTAGTGACCTCTACAGGTCTTAACCACAAGCTTTTTCATTGGTAAGCTTGTGATTAAGACCTGTAGAGGTCCCTAACTTCGCATTTTTAACCGCACAAGCTTTAGGTTTATTGCCATAGTAAATATTTCTTACATAGTCATTGTGCGTTAAATAAATTTATAATTACAATTTAATATATGTAAAATTATGGCAAATGTAGTAGCTCATCATTGTATAGATATAATCTTTTTTAGTGTGAATAATCAGGAAAAAATAATCATATAGGTTAATTGCTTGGATGATCATGTAATATATAACATCCAAAATTATTCAAACAGTATATATGTAATATTCCAAAAAACACATTGTAGCATAAATTCCATCTGGATTCATTAAAATATATATCTTAATAATGTTCAACCATCTGCATTAGAACCATTAAAAACTCACATATTAAATAATTATCTTGCATTGAAAATTACATCTACAATTTTCAATCTTCTGAATTAAAACCATTAAAGATCCAAATGTGAAAATAGCTGTCTTGCAGATAATATTTCAAGAATATATTTAGCAACTGTGTATTAGATTTAGATTCATTTTTAGAAAGAGATATTGATATTAATGTTTATCTGAAGCTTTGTGTTGATGTTTTTCTTTTAGATATCTGTAAAAATCTTCTTTATACATTGCTAAATGTTTTTAAATAAAGTCAAACTTTATATTTTTTTAAAAATATATTCATCTGTTAGTAAAAATACACAGGTTAGTATAGAACAACGTAACTTTTTGACTTTAGAAAAATTCAAATTTTATTTATAATTTTTTTTCAAAATGCATTCAATTATAAGTAATAATCCATAGATTAGTATAGATTGGAACTTTCTCAGTGATATTATTTCCCTCTCTTTTTTAAGTGTTTCTGAACTGATGAGTAAATAATCATCTAGCATGATAATTGGAACAGTAATCATTAAGTTTATGAATACTGAATTTATGGTAATACTCTCACTATTGACAGTCTACCCAGTAAATTGGAAGAATAGCTTAGTTGGTTAAAGCATCACTTTAAATTTAGTATTCACAAATCTAAAGATCATTGATCAAATTTTAATGATAGACTGTCATTAGTCATAACAACAAGACTTAAAGAAGATAGGAAATTAATACCATTCAAAATTTTATGTTGTCTAAAGTAGTAGGTCATGTCCTTACCATTGAACATATATGTTCAATTGGAAAAATAGAAAATATTGGATAGAGGAAAAAAGATACAAAGAAGAAAATTTAAAGGAAGCTACTACATGACAATGGTGGACAACCCCATAGGTAAACCTAATGTGACTATACATAATGTATGGAAACCATTAATCAATTTTGATCTTAGAAAAATATGGAGAAATCAAGAGGAACCTCATAGATAAGTTTCTGAATTTTCTGCTGACTGTTGACTTTGGCAGAATGACTCAATTGGTTAGAGTGTTACATTAAAATTCAAGGCAGAATGGTTCAGTTTATTAGAGCATTCCCTTAAAATTCAATATTCAAGAATCTAACAGCCCAGGTTCAATTCCCATGCTATCTCTTGAAACATTGTGCATATATTACAGTTGAATCTAATTGGAAAATTTAAATGAAGTTAAATTTCACTAAAGACATATTAGATAATGGAAATAGTTCAATCTATAAATACAACTAAAATACCATTATCACAAACCTTCAAGAAAACATTATGTTCTATATGTTTGGAAAAAGATATAAACAAAGTTAGTATTTTTCAAAAACATTTAACAATTTAATTAGATGATAGAACTAGTCCAATATATATTTATAAATATTGATATTACTTTAAAAATACAAATTCAAATACAGAATGTTTTTCAACAATAATTACTTTTCAGCATGTGTTTATGTAATTTTACATAAATAGCACAAACTTTTTGTGATAATAATTGATATGAATCTTTATTAAAATTATATTGATGGTAGAGTTTTAATTTGTCTCTTTATTAATAATAGATTATTAATTTATATTTTTATTTTTTTTCAGAGGTTATGACAGAATTTGATGACGGGTCTTTATTAAGTTCAGGAGAAATGAGTTTGTTCCAGAATTTAAAACTGAAGCGGCAGAAGGTGGAACCATGCCATTTTGAAGGTGATGGTGTATTGGATTCCAGTAATTCTTCATATGAAAGCTGTCACTGTAGTAAAAATGTAGGCTTAGATGAATTACCTGAAGTTCTAAAAGACATTAAGGTAGAAAAAGAAACAGATGGTTCATCCAGTGAAAAAGATTTGGATAAATGGGACGATGGAGATGAGTTAAAGTTGAAAGAAAACAAAGAAAGTAGAATTACTCCCAAATCATCAATGGCTGTTCCTATCTCTCATCTCAATGGAGTCATTATGAATGGTCATATGCCAAGCCCTATGAATGGCCAACGAGTAAACAGGCCCACCTTAAAAATTATGAATGGATTGCATCCTCCGTCCGGATTGCCATCTCCAGCAACAGCACATCCACTATTAAATTATCGGGTAGATCCAATTCTTTCCAGCCCAGAATTAACACAAACTCATGAAATGTTACTTGAGCATGCTCAGAAACTTCGTAACCAGTCATCATTAAACCATCACTTGGATAATAGTCCTATGCAACGTAACAATTTAGACAATTTATTAAGTCTGAGTCAAGATGGTAAAATGAATTATGGTTTGATTGGCTACTCTCAAGTCCATGGAATGAGCCACCAGAGTAGTAATGGATGTCATATTGATAGCCAAGCACTCAATCTGACTTTTACTAATGCTGTTAGCTCATCAGTGAGGCGGCAAGACAATTTAATGGATTCTAACATGACATCTTTTTCAAAATTTGAATCCAATGATGAAATTGATGATGATGAAGAAGAAGATCAACCAATGATATGTATGATATGTGGAGACAAAGCAACAGGGTTGCATTATGGGATCATCACATGTGAAGGGTAAGTTGATTATATTTTTTTTTTGCTTTATATTGCAGAGTTTGATTTAGTAATAAGAATAGTTTTCTTATTAGCAAAAATTTGTAGTTCAATTTCTGGAAAAAAAAAAAAGTCTCTGAACAAACACTGGAGATTGAACTATTATGCTACCACATTATGCTAGATTATCAATAGGATCTTGATTATAAGGGTATGATATTAAAAAAATTCTAAGATTATTCATATATTAGATGATTACAGTTTACCCAACAATTAATATTTACTTAGCCATTTTTAATATTTCAACCACAAGCCGTTTTTATTAGAAAATACTGGCAAATGACTTCCTTCAAAATTTAAACATTAAATTTTTATATCTGATAACTTTCATCCAGTGATCTATTGTGATAAATATCTTGGTTAATTTTTTCAAAAAAAAAAAAAGAAGGAAAAATAACTATTCTATCAAAACTTTACATAAACAATAATTAATTTATTAATTACAAAAAAAAAAAAAACAACATATGTACAATATATATATGCAATTAATGAATAATATTTCTATAGTGTAATTTTCATTGCACCACTCTCTACTAGGTATGGACTGGTTTCTATCCACTTTTAACATCTTACAGAGGAGTGTAATCATAAATATGTGATGAAAGACGTGTGAAAAAGATGTATGACCCCCAAGATGCACCTTTTATGCTGAACAAGCACTTATCAGTTGGCCAGATCACAATCTCTTACACATATTTTTATCATTGCTCAGTATATATAGATAGGGAATCACTACAGTTTAATTGAAAAGTATCAAATTTACTGCTCTCACAACTTTGACACAAACACTTAATGGAAGCATGCTAATTTTTTTTATTAATCACTCATTAGATTAGAGATTATTCACTCAATGGAATATTTTTATAGTGTAATTTTCATTGCACCATTCTTATGCAAGGTAAGGATTGGTTTTTATCAGTTTTTAATATCTTACGAGGGGTATAATCATAAACATACGACCAAATACATGAGAAAAAGATGTATGTGCATTTTGGGGGTTATACATCTCTTTCACCTCTTTGGTCATATGATTATGATTATATCTTCCACAAGGTGTTAAAAGTGGATAGAAACCAGTCCTACATTGCATGACATTAATTACACTACAGAAAGACTTCATTTAAGTGGTTTGTGTCAAAATTGTGCGGACAGTAAGTTTGATGCTTAGCAATTAAACTGTAGTAATTTGCTATCTATATGTATTAAACAATGATAAAGATATGTGAAAGAGATTGTGGTCTGGGACAACTGATGAGTGTTTGTTCAGCATGAAATGAACATCTTGGGAATTATACATCTTTTTCACATATCTTTGGTCATATGTTAATGATTACATCCTTCCTCAAAGTATTAAAAGTGAATAGAAACTAGTCCCTATCTTGCATGAGAATGATTTAGTGGAAATTACATTACAGAAATATTATTCATTAAATGAATAATATGTGCAAAAAAATGCATACAAAAATTCATGTGTACAAAAAATTGTGTATTTTATTAAATCTCAAATATATAATATATATGTGTTATTGGTTACACATTAAGCAAAAATAATTAATAAAAAAAAGAAAGATGAATGAAAAATAAAACAATAGGGAAATAATTATGTTTTTGCTATATGAATTTTTATTTAAATTATAATTCTCTTGTCTCTCTTTTTTTTTTTTATTTTATTAACAAAAAGAAATTTTATTTATTATAAAATCTTTAGACTGCAGCCTAATTAAATTTCTGAAATCATGTTATAATAAATCAATTCTTTGATTTGGAGATGACTAAAGACACCAAGAAAAGATATTAAATAATCACGCACTTGTTTGCACAACGTAATCTGAATGAAAGTTCCTCTATGTGATAAATTTAGTCACTGATTATTGATTGCAGCTGTAATTATTGGCTTTATTTGTAGAATTATATGAGTTTTAGAAATTAAGAAACCCATCAATTTACTATTTTTTCTATCCATCTTTTTTTTTTTAAAAAAAAAAAAGTTAGAACATGAATTAATATTAATTTTTGTTATTGTTATTTTTTTATATTAGATACTATATAAATACGCGTCTAAATTAAATGTGTTTTTAATTTAATTATATTTTATATGTGGGTATATATAATAAGTATAACTGCTCATAATGTTTGCGGATGCTTTAGAATCTCCTGTTAATAGGACTGTAGTATTTGACATATATATATTTTCATGTATCAAAGCATCGGCCAGGGAAGCGAACCCGGGACAATTTGCTTGTAAGGCAGCCGTGCTGATCACTCGACCACCAACGCTTGACTTTGATATTTTTTTTAGGAAGTTTTGTCCCAGTGAACCACCCAATATTGAATGGGTCAGTAAATGAGAATCTAGCTATTCTTAGCTAGAGGGTAAAGGATAGAGAACCTGTTAAAATATACTTTCATCTTGACTGTTCCTTTATAAGGGTTTGTTGGAGAGCTTTTTATCCTATAATGGGCTATTTAAAGGCTGTTTTGCTTTTTGTAAGGTCTAATCAAGAAAAATAATAAGAAATTGTCAAGCCAATAAACATCACATGTGTGGCAATACATATAGTGAGTTTTTGCCTGTTTTAAATTGTCAAGCGTTGGTGGCCTAGCGGTTAGCGTAGCTGTCTTCGAAGCAGCTGGCCCGGGTTCGCTTCCCGGCCAACGCTTTGACATATGAAAAAAAAATTAAAAGAAGAATTATTGCATGTTTTAAATAATTCTATTTTAATCGAAAACCTTAGGAATCACAATAGATGCTTTTTACATATATATATTTTAAGTGTTTTTGGAAAATTCCTGAACATATTATAGCATTTTTATCTAAACGATTAAAAAAAAAACTTCCTGAAATCAAAACTATATTTAAACGTGAATATCTTATTTAGTAACGATTGTAATTGCACGTTATACTCAGGTTTTCCCCGTGTGTATGTGTTTATATATATTAAACATTAAAAATTATTCATTAATTAATAATTTGGCAATACTGTATACTGACTTAAAAAAAATCGGTATAGATTTTATTATTATTAATGAAAGTAGCTTTTATTATTATTAAAAGAGAAACTTAAGTTAGTACATTATATTAAAATCTTTAATTTAAAACTTTTCCTTTTATTAAGACTACAAAAAATCTTTAAAATATATATATAGACAAGAACTTCTCAAATAACAAAGTCTTGAGAGTCTGCAAAAATTTGAAAATTTTTCTCATTTTGGCCATATTTTGTTGATTCCCTGCTAAAAGCTGTTGCATTTTGTTTTGAGTAATCTTTTATTAGCAGAGTGGAATAAATATTTTAACCGAATCTGAACCTGTAACTTTTCAATATCTAGAATTACTTTCCCCAGCTGTCAAAACATTTTCCTACATTTCATTTGTAATCCATCCAAGCAAAAATATGCTTCTTTTCATGAACTTGGACAACAGGTGTTAGTGATTTAGGATGGTTGTTTGTGTTTTTGTTTCAAAAAAAAGTTTGAAATTTAAAATTTTATATAAATAAATAATCTTTTTTTTTTTCATCTGGGAAAAAAACATAAAAATATTTATTGTTATTACTATTTGGATTTTCTGCACTATATCTGTTTCTTCTGTTCTACATATATCACCATCAGTGGTTTACATTTTGTATGATATTACATTTACTTTAGCAAATTTAGACTAACTATGTCAATAGAACATTGATAATCAGATGGAAATTTTGTCAGAAACCTTCACTATTGTGATAATCAAATTCATTCATTTTATCACTGATACCTTTTGTTTTTATTTTCAATTTTTTTTTAGTATAAAGTACTTTTAAATAAATTGAATTCATTTGTTTACTTTTATTATTTTGTTTGTTTACTTTTATTAACTTTCTGTATCCATTTTTTCTATTCCATCAATCTTATATTATGTTCATTATTTTGTTTTTATTTCTTTAATTTTATTACTCATATTCTTGAATATCAAGAATGTGAGAGATAATTTAATTTTTATTTTTATATTTATTTTGTGTTTTTTATTTCTCATTCTTCATTATATGGTTTAGTAATGGAGTGATGAATTTGAGAGCCAGGATTTTCTGAATTAAAGCTTAATATGTTATTTCTGGTGCTAAAACATCTTATGGCCTTCCATTATCCTAAAATCTTGTAAAATAAAATCTTATTTTTTTTATGTAAAAAAAAAAAAAGCATTGTAATTAGTTATATATTTAGAAAAACTTATTTGTGTTTCGAAATTCCATAACAATTTGAGTTTATTTGGAATAAATATATATTTTTTAACCTGCTGCAAAAGGATGTGAGGGTTCAGTATTTATAAAATTATGATGCTTTCTCCATCAATGCTGAAAAAGATGGCAAAAACTATTGTATTGTAGATGGATGGTGGTAAAAGGAACAAAATAAGAGATCATTTATTTACCAAACTGCTTGCTTTTTAGATGGAATCTAATAAGTAAAGGATAATAATAATCAGATGATTAATTATTCAGGAAGACATGTGACTTTAAGTATAAAAAATCACAGGCTGAGCTTTGTTCCAGGAATCATTAGCTCCCAAATTCATCACTCCATTACTGCATTTAGAAAAGGATGACTTTGGATTTTATAAAGAATAATTTTTAACTCTAAATACAGAACCAAAGATCTAAGCAAGCTCTGATAAGAAATAATATATAATTTTGGCAAAAACTATCTATTGAAAAAATATACTCTGAATAGTTTAGTTCATTCTAAAAATGGTAAACTTAAAGAAATAAACGTTATTAGATTAATTCCTGACATACAATAAAAAAAACTTTCTTTTGTTATTTGATTTTCTGAGCAATGTGTAATAAATAAATAAACAACCTGGGGGAAGTATAGTCAAGTATTGATAAAGTGAATCATTGTAAAGAATTTCAGAGTCAGTAGCAGTTTTAAAAACAAGATGAGATTGACTTTTAAAATGACAAGATTAAATTTAAATTTATCTTTGTGACAAATTATTTTTTAAAATCATTTAATGAAGGTAAAGAAAAGTTCTTTGAAATAGTACATAAAATAATGATTAATGTTTAAAATATAATGTATGGTTCCATCAGTAATGAAATAATAAATTGTATTAGAAGTGACAGAAAAATTATTAATATGAAGAAGTCATAAGTATGACAAAACTCTGAAAAACATTAGTATTAACAACATCTCCTGTCAATATGAATGGGAAAATGTAAAAGAAAACTAATTATTTATTTGAAAGTGTCTTACAAAACAAATTCCCAAAAATTGGCCTATAAACCAACTCAAAAAAACAACATAAATCTTGGAAGTGCCTTTTGTCCAATTATTTTAAATTAAATATACTTCATAAATAAGTTACATTGGCAACAACAATAATAATGATGATGATGATAATGATGATAAATGACAACAACAGTAAAAATATTTAAAAGTCACCGTTTCTCAGGTAAAAAACTTGGAACTTAATTACATGTTGATAGTTTGAAGAAACTTCTTTAATTATTTTAATTTTAAATCCAATGTAGGTAATCTTCCATCAGTTGCAGAAAAATCCAAATATATAAGAAAGCCTTCAAAGCTAGCTGAAATTATAGATATATGGTCAAAACACTTTTTTTCATAACAGTAACTAGAATTCCATCAAATTGAAGCTTTAATAATAACAAGAATAAGAAAAACAGATTTGATAAATGATAAAAATTACTTATAGGCTAAAAGAATAATAAAATGATAACTGTGGAGGATGGAGGTGTTCAGTTTTGCCAAATAAAAAAAAAAACTATGATTAAAAATTTTAATCTCTTTTTTATTAGTTGTAAAATTTTTTAATCATTGAAACAAGTGAAAAAGAGTGAATACCAGTAGAAAAAGAACTTCATTAAATAGTCTTTTGGATTAGTAAATAATAAATTTGTATTAGATTTTTTATTATTAGATTTTTAATATCCAATACTAAAACATTTTCATTTATTAGACATATAGAACTCATTTTCAAAAGTTAGATTTATTTTAAATGATGCATCTTGTCTGATATTATGTTGTGTACTTTGCAGAACAATCTTTAACATTAATATTAACTAAAATATTAATTAAGTTATTCCAGTATAAATACCATTATTTAATCTCATTAAAACCATAATATTATGATTAATTGTTAATGAGATCATGTGATATTTATTTATCTAAAAAACCTGTGGAACATAATACTTCTCATGATCAAACAAAAACTCCTTACCCCTTTTGATTGACTATAAAAAATTGCTTGTTTTTACAATTGTACCTGATTGAAATCTAATAAATTTTATTAGAAAAGGCATTCTATCTAAATACTTCATCAGTGGAAAAAATTTAAAATTTAAAAATGAATGTTAAGCAGGGATGCCACTTGTTAAAGCCATTAGTGTTCTTATATATGAAGATGCTTTCTATATATTTTTTTTTTCAATTACTTGAATCTATCTAAAACAATTACAAATTATGTGATAAATTATATCTAAAAAGCATTTATATGCTTAATAATAATTTTAATAAAAATGAATCAATACTCCTCCCAATATTTATTTTCTAATTTCAAAGCTTTCTTCTTATCAAAATATTAGTTAAAAGAAAGATAATTTAATAGAATTTAATATCCAATCAAAAACAAATAATTTAATTATTAATATCCAATCATAAGTAGCACCAATCCTTGTTTCATAGTTGATCATAATTTATGCTAAGTTTAGTTTATAATTTTTTAATTTCTGTTGGTTGCTCATGAAATAATTCTGTTAAATTCAAAATGAAATCCAGGCATTTTAAACTTCCTCATGCAATAGCAAGAAGAACCTCATAGCTTAACAAACACACACCCCAAATATATCTATGATCTGAAATGTAAGTCTAGTTTGGCAGAACTTTAGAAATTTATTCAGATTGCAAACAGATTTAGGCCAATTATCTAGTATTAAGTCAGTAAATGGGTCTCTAGCCAATAATACTTGTAGGATAAAGATAGCAGTTTAATATAGATTAGTCTGATAAATGTTATTGTACATGCTGCAAAAATAAAAAATATAATTTTAATATAATATTATTTTCAATACTAGTACTTGTCTCATAAGTTTACTTAGACCTTTTGCTTATCTAGAAGATCCATTGAAAATAATTATATAAGCTAATAAATGTTGCAAAAGCTTAAGTAAAGCCATGTTTAAAAGATTATAATTATTAGTACCGAATCAATATCATTTGTTGATAATCATATGTATGGTGTTTCTTCAAAATAGTATATCTGCTGCTTAGTTTTTTAAACTGCTGAAAATCATATTCATTATTATGATTTTAAAAAAAAGTTAATCCTATTGCTTGTTATACTCTACTTCTTTCATCACTAATTTTTCCACTGCTGCAATCTTTTTTTTTTTTTGTTAATCATAATTCTTTTTTGTTCTAAGTTACTATATATATTATCTCTTTATAATTTTTACATTAAACGCAGTTAGCTAGAATAATTTTTTTCCCCATTCTCCCCATACGGTTGTACTTCTCACTGACTCAGTCATATGATAAATTTCAGATTCATGCTATTTACAATGTATTGTAATTGTATTAAAAATTGCCATTCTTAACCAATTTATATTGTTCAGGAAATAATATATCCATAGAAATACAGTAGGTTTTTTTTCCTTTTATTTTAGTGAAAGGGGGAGCGATGCTATTTAGTCGGATGGAGAAATTGAATCTTCTTTTGCTCTTAAATGCTATTGATTTAAGAATCATTTCAGCGGTTGCTTAGAAATCTTCCAAATTACAAACATACAAAAAAAAAAAAAAAAGAGAAAGTGAATGACATTTTTAGTTATGTAATAAATAAAATTCAAGTTTTCCCTGAAGTATTTAATAACTTAAGATATTGAGATCATTTGCGACGAATTTGTTTCAAATTTAAATTATGCTTATTAAGGATAATGAAAATATACTGTATATAGATATATAAATTTTTTATATACTTTATATATGTGTATTTCTGAATAACAATAAATAGGGCTATAAGTTAAAAATTTTATATTAAATTAGGTACATCAGATCCATGTCTATTGTTTTCAACTACATTTACCCCCAAATCATTTAACTTCTACTGAGTTTGCAGTTTTACTTAATGTCGAATTCTTTGTTGTGATAATTAAAACTATTTATCTTGAAGTTTTTTGTTTTTTTTTTGCATCAGTTTTGTATAAGCCTTATAAAGTTTTAGATTGCACGTTATAATCTGAGGATAGAATTCAGTGAGAGTTATCCTTTGATAAAGTTGACTACAAAAAAAATAATATATTGTATGGGCACCTTAAATTGCCAATATGTGATATATTTGGATATATTTATGTTTTATACATAGGTTTGTACAGCTATTATAAAATTCATCTTTAATCTGTTTTTCTTTATGACCATATTTGTTTTGTTAATGGAGTTGATAAAGACTTGTTGGATTTTATATGTGAATAAAATTAATGAATCTTAGAAGATCAGAAATAGTCATGCTACGTTCTTAGTACTGATCTGAGATTTAATATTCTAATGTGAATGCATGCCCATTAGTTATTATAGTTTGATTTTGATTTTATTAGTCAATAATTAACATATAACTGATATATACAATACCTTCAACTCATGAAGAAGTTTTAAAATGCTTTTGTCTTGATTATAAAATATGCTTTGTTTTTCTTATGTTTTTTAAATGCCTTGAATCCAATGATAAGATGAACCAAAATTTGAATAAGAAAGTGATATGTATTTCTAGACTCTGCCTGTCTTTTTTTTACTTGAATATCATTCAAACTGTAGTATAATTTATCACGTGATGTATAAATAATAACTTCGACAATAAATGTTATTACCCAAGTATCTTGATAATTATTGTAAGTACTGGTAGATAAATCACATTTATGTTCTTATTTTTTTTCAATATTTATATTGAATTATCCTATTATGAATCCATATTTTTTTTTTTTTACCAAAAAGCATTATTCTCATATTGTTTTTAGTTGTTGTTGTTATTGTCTTACATTACTGCTTTTTTAAAAATCTAGTAGTTGTTCTGACCTTATTTATAATGCATCTTCACAATATTAATTTATCAAATTATATTACCTTTCATTTTTATTGCTTTTTTCTTATTTTGAATGATTTATGGTTAATCAGTAATTTATTACTCATATAAAAAGTTTAAATATCTCTATTGGTGTTTAATCTTGGTTTCGTATTTATGATAGATATATCATTTATTTATTTATTCAATAATGTAAAACTTTAATTTATTTAAGAAAGTTTTAAGAGAGATAATAGTATTAGTATAAATAATATTTAATCAACAATATTTTTAAAATAAAATAGTTGATTATGTCTGAATATTTTAGAAATAAAAACTGGAGTATTACTTTTAAATTGACTAATTCATTAGTTATTAAAAATTGTTAATAAAAAAAAAAAATGTAAACAGTACAGGTTTTTGTATACTATGCTTTATAAAAGAAAAGAATAAAATTAAATTTATTGTTTAAATTCAGTTCATTTATCAAACCATTTGAATTATAGTTTTCTGTTATTTTTTTCTATAATGCTCTTCAGAAATATAATTGTTTCATATATACTACAAAACCCTCTATTGATAAAATTTAAAACTAACATTATTCCATACCTAAATAATTAGTAAGCAGAGTTAAATTTAGTTGATAATATTTGCTTGACTGAAATGCCAACCAGATTTCAGATTATATTATGACTATTGGCCATTATCAATAAATAGCATTGAATTTTCACTCACATCCTTTAACTATTTTTATTTTTATTATTCTGTTCAAAAGTGATCTTAAAGTATTTAAGAAGACTCATGTGAATTCAAAATATTAAGGCTTTTGGATACTTTTAGGCCATCAGTTTGAAGAACATAACAGAAGTAAAATTTGATAAACAGAGCAAAACTTTCCATATAGTATTGCCACCTGTGCTAAACAGAGTAATCAATGGATGCCAGAAGGCTTGTGCATAAAATTCCTATCTTCTGGCATCCATTGATTACTCTGTTTAGCACAGGTGGCAATACTATATGGAGAGTTTTGCTCTGTTTATCAACAATTAATGTGCTAGTATAGGAAATGTGATCATGTGATGAGAAGTAAAATTTATTGCTGGATACATATTTGAAATTCAGTGCTTCTCACTGATGAAGTCCAATAGCCCAAAGCTAATAGGGCATTATAAAGCACTATTTATCTGTTATTTATTGGTGTCTCATGTTGACAGCGAAAAGGTCTTAAGAAAAATGATGTTGTGATTGCTACTTTTAACCTTAAATATTGTACAGTGGATTCATGATCCTTTGTTTAATATTATCTTACAAAAATAGATGTTTGAACATTTAAAAAAAAAGAAAATGAGTATTTTAGAAATGATTGTGAAGAGAATAGTAAGAAATTAGATCAGATATGTTGATGTATTGGAAAAATTAAATGAGAAAATAAATTATGAATGGAAAGAATATTTGTTGAACCAGTAGAAGTAATATGGAAAATATGCTGGAGAATAGTAATAATTGGAGAGATGTTATAGAAAAAGAAATAGGAATAAAATAAAGATAAGAAGCAGCTTTTAATTTATATATACAGGATTATTTATTGTAAATATTGGTATTTTGTTTATTACTTTAGTTACTGAATACTTCACATGTAGTTTTCACTAAAAGAAAACTGCCAAAGATTAATCTTTCTCAATATCCAGAATAAAGGATCATAAAGCTAATTTCATCATTAGTACAATACTTCTTATGCTTGTTTCAATTGATTCTTTTCCTACCACAATTATAATTTATTTCTTTAGTTTCTGAAAATATTTGGGTGAGATGGGCTATGATTATTTATTTTTTCTAAACATGTCATACTATTTATTGCTAATTTTATCTGCACAGTAATGACTTCCACTATTGCTATTTTCATTCTTATTATCACTGTCTAGATTATCATTGAAATGAAAAACCTTTTTTTATACTAGATAACTATTGATTAATGGAAACCAAATTTTTTTATCTTGCGTTACCAAAGTTGGCTATCTTTCAAATATCAATATTTTTCATAAAAAATAATTGTGATGTTTGAGCACCCAGTTATCAATTAAGTGTAAACAGATCCATTCAGCTAAATAAGTAAAGGTTTTTTTTTGTTTGTTTTATACATCTAAAAATTGATTGAGAACTTTTAGCTTTCATGTTTATCACTATATTACAGCTAAATCACATATAACAATTTTTCATTACTAGAAATTATTCACTTAATGAATAATATTTCTGTAATTTAATTTCACTATACCATTCACACAAATAACTGACTGATTTCTATCTGCTTTTAATACCTTGTGGAAGGATGTAATCATAAATGTATGACCAAAAACATGCGAAAAAGATGTATGAGCTCCAAGATACTCATTTCATGTGGAACCAGCACTCATCTGTTGGCTTAGGGACTGATTTCTATCCACTTTTAACACCTTATGGAAGGGTATAATTAATAAATCTATAACGAGGTGATTGTTGGTTCAGTATGAAATGTGCATCTTGGGGATCACACATCTTTTTCACATGTCTTTTTGATCATATGTTTATGATTATATCCTTCATCAAGGTATTAAAGGCGGACAGTAACCAGTCCCTACCTTTCATGAGAGTGGTATAGTGAAAATTACACTACAGAAATATTATTCATTAATATATGCATGTAGATGATTTTTGTGAATTCTTTATTTATAATTAAAAAATGATTTTTTATTTTTATTTTACTGCAACCATATAACTAAAATGTTTTGCTTAAATGATACTTCAAGATATTTACTAATGAAAGTACAGGCACATTAAGATCAATTAAGCAATTTTCAGTTATTGGATATTGCTGATGTTGTAACCATGGCTATATCTGTATATTAACTGTGTTTTAGTTAAGTTTGTTTGATAAACACAAGTAAAAATATTTGTTCAATTCTTTGAAAATAATCTTTTTGAATCTTTCTTATAGATAAATGCTATTCTTTTGATTCCTGCAGTAGTGTGATAATTTAAAATCACAGTGAATTTTTTATTAGTTATTAAAAATAATCAGTATTCTAAATTTAGCTATACTGTATTTTAAAATTATTTAAATAAGACATAATTAATTCATTTGCTTTTTTTTTTTTGCTTCGTTAAGAAATAATAAATAATTTATTATATTTATAGTATTTTTTAACTTTAAAAAAAAATTACATTTTTTTTTTAAATACAAGTTTTTTATTGTGGATTGTAAAATGTTTACTAATTAAAATATTTTTATTCCTTTTTTTATTTTATTTACTATTGTTCCCCTCTTTTCTTCCCCAAGAGTAAGCTTGTGGTTTTAAGACCTGTAGAGGTCCCTACTATCGCATTTTTATACGCATGTACTTGAGACTACAGCCTTAATGAATATTATCTTTAAAAAGGATGATTTTATTGAAAATAATGATGATGATGGTAGCATTAAAATGTATGACCAACAATTCAGCAAAAATATCTTTGCCTCAATTGATGGCATCGTCACTATGATATATATTTACACACTTCTTATTTCAGTTTGATCTACAAATATCAAACTTCCTGC
This sequence comes from Epiperipatus broadwayi, assembly GCA_028023455.1. Taxonomy (NCBI): domain Eukaryota; kingdom Metazoa; phylum Onychophora; class Udeonychophora; order Euonychophora; family Peripatidae; genus Epiperipatus; species Epiperipatus broadwayi. Next base: position 4,352,933 of record JAQFVV010012485.1, on the reverse strand, counting down.
ATCACATTTTTGATAACGTCCATTTTAGATAAGTTCTTAATGATTTTTACTAGTCATTTATTGGACTAGAAATTATCATTTTTAGCCCAGATGAAATTGTGACCTGTGCCAACTAATGAGTGCTAATTTAGTATGATATTCATCTTGGAAATCATTTAACTTTTTTCAATGTCTTTATTTAATGTCACGTTGCATACGACTTGCTTTATTAATTATTAATTATACATTTGATAAATATCAGGTGGAATGGATATGTTCAGTGTATTTAAAAAATATACATGTACATCTTTATATATACATTGGTGAGCATGTTTGAGTATTTTATTCTGAAATTTAGATTTTGTAATTCCATGGCACATCATCATCATCATTAGAAATCACACATAATTGAGTGTAATTTCTGAAAAAAAAACATAGTAAAAATACAAAATGGAAACTTAATGCTGAATTTTGTGATTATTATAAATATCTGAGATCACAAATACACACATATATCATATACTGGACTTTTACTCTGATTATTGATATATTGGGGTGCTGTCTTTTAATTTCTGTAGTAAACTTTTTTCATGAAAGGCTTCAATGTTCTGTCTATTTTAGATCTCCATTGTATTCTATCTTCAATTATATTTTTCCAATAAAAGCAATCAAAATTGTTTTTTTTAAATATCTTTGAGAGAATTTTACTAATGTAAATATGATTTGCCTTTTCCATGCTCATGTTCACTGTAAAATATTTTTTTAGAAAGTTTGTTATTTTTCTTCACTTCCTAAACATAATTGAATAAAGATGTGTCTCCTACAGTAGATTAAAGAGCATCACATTCAGCAAGCTTTCAGAAATGCAAGTAGCTTATTTAAATAATTTTTTATGTTATAATGTTGCAGATTTGGCAAAATAACAAGTAGTTATATCATTATAATGAAATGTATTATCTTTTAAATTAATGAAAGAGAAGCACATTGGAATTTGTTGTATATTTCAACAATGTTTCTTCTTAAAAAAAAAACTACTTAGATACTTAAATTTATTCATATTTTCAAATACAGGTATATAAAATAAAATAGCTTAAAAATAAGAAAAATAAAAAAGGATGACCTTTTAGACTGTGAAACAAAAAAGAATTTCTGATTATATCAGTATACATATAAATAAAAGCCCTTAAATAGTAAAGGAAATTTAAAGTGATTATTTAATATCTTCAAGCTCTCATTTCCAAATGCTTAAGATTTGCCCATACTTAAACATTTGGGTTGAAAGGATAGATGGATTCATTCTATCTTTTCACAAAGACTTTATCTTGTGTTTGGAAAGTGAGAGTATTCATTTATAGTTAAAATCCACAAAGCACATGTGCATTAGCTTAATGGCTAATTATTCTTACAGTTTAAAAACATCACACTATATAAAATAAATATCTTATAGATTATTAAGGTAAAATTGACTGTAAAAAAATAAGCATAAAATTAAAAAATTGTATTTGATATTTTGATTTTAAACAGCAGTTTAAGATATTTATCATAAATAATATTAATCAATGATTATCTGATTATTATTAATTAAATGCAGACTGAATAATATTCTCTATATCCAGATGAGATGGTAATCTATGGCATCTTTCAAAAAATTACATTTTAAGAAATTTAGTTGTTTTTTTATATATTTACTTATTAATTAGATTGATATTGAACTTCAGTTCAACTTACAAGGATTTATTATTGTTCATATAATATCATTTAATACACTCTTTATTCTCCTTTTACAATGCCGTAAATTTTATTTATTTCTTGATAATATTTTTTCACAATTTTGACCTATCATCAGTCTTCATCAGAGTTTTTTAATTTTTGTCCGTATTATTTACATTCACATAATCATGAGACCATAACCCTCATTACTTCACAAAATGGAAGCTTAAAATATATATATATGAAAATGAGAATAGAAGCTTAAACTCTAATGCATCAAACAAAACATTGGTTCTTAGAAACAAAATACATAGACTTTATTATAACACTAAATCTGTACTCACTACCTACCAGTCATTTTCTAGTGTGGAAAAGGGGATTTACCAAACTTAATCTGCTATGTCACTTATGTGCCAGGGAGGATGAAACGATTCAACATATCTTTCGCAACTGTCCAATATTCAGCTCATTAAAAACATTTATCAATGATAAAGTCAAAAATCAAAATGCAGACTTGTTTTCATTTCAACATGCAATCAAGAATTGAAATTATTCAAACATCAGACTCAATTTTTCTCTCCTTTGCAATCTGGTTAACCAGATGCAAACACATAATAATATTACATCCAATATCTTGGAAATCTTCAAAACATTAATTAAGAGCATTAGCATCAGAGACAGAATGCTAGCACCAGATTGGCTGCATAAAGAAACATGATCCAAAGTCATCTTAATGGAAGGACAAGAATCAGAATGATTCCACTTACTCTGTCACCTCAAGCCTCTGCTTTGCAGTGACACAGAGTAAATAATTTCAAGCTGTGTTAAAAAATGTATTTCATGTACAAATAAATTCAATAAATTTTCTTTAAAAAAAACAACAACAATTCATTATTGTTGTTTTTGAATCTAACTTTTGCAGTACTTTCATTATGTCTGCAATGACATCAATATTTTAAAAAAAGTATCATACTTAAAATTTAATTATAAAATTAGAAATGAGCAGAAGAAAAAAATGTAATGAACAAAAATAAACATTGTTGGCATTAAGAATATTGGATTTTGCAGTATCAGAATGCCCATTCCATAGTTGCAGTATAGCATTAGTATATTAAAAACTTAAAATAATGAAGTTATAACTTACATAAGAAATTAGAATTTATCATAAGTAAATGAAATATAGATTTCATTTACATATATTTTTATTTGTCATTTGAAAATACAATTCCTATAGGTGAAACAATCAAATTATAAATTAAAATTTTGAAAATCTAAATAAAAAGCATATTGTGTCTGGGTGAAATAAACTTATGATTTCTGAGGGAATTAATTACCTTCCACAACAGTTTTTAATATCCGCCCACCAAAAAAAATCCATGTTTTCTTATTGGAAAATAATCACAGAAAACTTATTTACAAAGTGAAAAAAAAAAAAAATTGGTTCCAGTTTTAATTTATAATAAGGAAAATCAAGAAAAGTATAGTGAAATGTTCATTATCAATTATTTGGAAATCCTTTAAAAAAAAAAAAAGATATTTATTTCACTAAGGAAAATGACCATCTTAGGAGCAGGTTATACTTTTAATTATGAAGTTAAAATTGCTGATGAAAATATTATGGAAGAGAGAAATGAATAAGATATTAATTTTTTTTAAAGTATTTTGCACAAAACATTAACTTCTTTACCTCCACATCTTTGTGATTTTTAAAAAATATACATATACAGTAAAATATTACTTTGTATGTGTGATATTAGTGCTAATACCTAAAGTAATTGCCACAGTATGTACATGATTAAATGATTCTAATATTACTCCTATAAGAATTTAGTTCATATTTGCCAATATGAGCATAACGGGTTTTTTTTTTTTCTGAAAGCATTAATAACAAAACCTTCTTGTAATTAATTGTATTAGTGATTAAAAAAAGTAGGTATGTATTATAAATTTTATGTCTAACATAATTCATTAAGTCCTACAATATATCTCTTTAATACACCAGAACAAAATAATTATGCTGTTGTTAAAATGTATTTGTTTACATCACTCATGTCATACAAGAAAAATTTAAAAATTCTTGAGAACTATTCAGTAGATAAAAACTCCATTTGATTGGTTAATAATAACCAATCTTATTTACTCTCTTTTTAAAGAACTATTTTTGGAGGTGGGAAAGAAATATATTATTGTGAAAAGTCACATAGTGTCCAAGCATAATTATGTAAGCAGTAATTCTTCAAAATATCAAGACAACATAATTTTCTATTGAAGTAAATTTTATTTGTTTACTTTGCTTATATTTTAAAAAAAAGTTTTGTACAATTAATTACTCAGTGTTTTGGCATCCAAGTTGGACAATTCAGGTTATTCAATTGACCAGACTGATTTTTTTTATTTTATTCATAAATGAGTTAACTCAGAAATCTTTAGTTCTTGAATCCACCACTTTTACTATGGCATTAAATAGCACAGAACAAGACAAATACTAATATGTCCAGGTAATAAATTCAATTAAACACTATCTAAATCTAGAGTTATCTCATAATAAATAATATACATGCCATTGAATAGGTTCACGCTCTCAGATCTAACCACTTCAGCTTCACCTATTTAAATAGAAAGTAGGTTGAAGTAAAGAAATTCCTCTCTTTTCTTCCAAAGTGTAAGCTTGTGGTTAACACCTGTAGAGATCCCTAATATCCCACTTTTACATGTATATTCTTGAGGTTACAGCCTTAGTAAATATTACTTATGTAATCAATGTGCATTTAAATAAATTTATAATTACAACTTTAAATTATCATAATATATTTCTAACTATAAGATTTTTCCATTGATTCATTGTAAATCGAAAGATTTCGTGAGTATTAATGTGTTATAAGAAATGTGGACTCAATCAGTGAAGTATTGAATTGCTTCACGCTCTCAGATCTAACCACTTCAGCCTCACCTATTTAAATAGAAAGTAGGTTGAAGTAAAGAAGTTCTCCTTTTTTCTTTCAAAGCATAAGCTTGTGGTTAAGACCTGTAGAGGTCCCTAATATCACATTTTTACATGCATATTCTTGAGGTTACAGCCTTAGTAAATATTACTTACATAATCAATGTGCATTTAAATAAATATAATATAATTACATTTTTATTACAATAAAATATTTTTAAATGGAATCAACATATTATATTTTAGTTTGACAAAGAAGTAAAAATAATATATTATTAAATATATATATGAAGTATTGTTTGATAAGTTTTTAATGTATTCTACAAGTTTATAGATTTCTCAACCACCTGTGACCCTTTTTTTAGATAGTCAAACTCATAGCTAGCCATCAACCATTGTCAGTAAACAGGTACCTAGTGATTATTAGCTAGAAATAAGAATCTCAAATTTATCTGTGTTGATCAAGTGAGTATCAATGCACAGACTGTAGAACTGAGCATATGATTGCAATATTATGCAACCTGCACTCTGGGAGATGCCATCTTACTATAGGCATTAACACTACATTTATCTTTTTATGAAATATATCAAAATGAATATTGTGACAGCTGTCAAAAAAAGTATTTTTTCAGTTGAGATACAAATTGCTCCATAATAATTTTTCTGAGGCATTCTCGAAAGCAGAATACAAGATAGGAGAGTAAGAGTAATCTGAGATCTTCCTACAAGAAGCAGCCACAAGGAGATGCATTAGTAAAAATTTGTATGGATCACAAGAGGAAGGCAAAAGATTATTATCTTTGGGATAGTATATTGCAGCTTCTTCAAGACCAATTAAAAGATGATGACAGTCTGGAAATTTGTTTTTATAAAATATATAACATTGTCATATTTATGATATTTTAAGTACTATAAATATTATATCATAAGTTGCTTACAGAGATATGTAATGTTATAGTATCTAATTAAATATTGAGTACAATAACTAGAAAGTTTTTTCAATTAAATGTATAATATCTGCATGATTTATTTTTTCCTGGTTAGCAGGTAGAGAGTCATCTTTGCAAAACGAGTCAAATTGATTTATATAAGTTTTGTTGCACTAATTAACTGATAGATAAATACATATTCTGTCAAAAAATAGAGAAGATGAATCGATGGTGGTGGTGATTTTAACAACAAATAACACCAATTACATTACAGGAAAATCATCTCTTTTTTTTAATTGTAATTTTTTAATTGCTCTGTTTATTTTTTTTTTTTTTAGAGCATTTTAAATTTCATTTAATATAGTTTTAAACAAGGAAGTTGATTATTAACTACTCTAATTGCTAGCTAAAATTATTCTGACCATTTTTAAAATGTAGTTGCTATTAAAATTGTTAATATTTTTTTATACAATTAATTTGTATATATACATTAATATCTGTATGCATAATAATAAAAACTTGTCATCAATATATAAAATTCACATATTTCACTCTCTTCTAAACTTATCAGGAATTTGAAATAAATGTAATTCTTGAAATCTAATTAAATGAAGAGTTGAATGTTTTCTAGTATCCTTATTCTTAACAAGTTGTGACATTTCATTTGCATAATGTATGTAAATTGTCACTAATAATTCATAAAGAGAGCAAATAAGTTGGAATAGTGATAAAGTATTACTATTATAGGTTTTTTTTTATGTGGCATAGCATCGGCCGGGAAGCATACCCGTTAACCCGGGACAACTGCTTGTAAGGCAGCTGTGTTGCATGAAGAATTAGCATGAATTTTGAAAATTTAAAAATTTTAAATGATGATTAAAATAATAGTTAAGATTATTACTCGATTAAATCCCAGATTTCAAATAACTTTGAAAAATGAAACACTGGATTCATAATCATTTAAAATGATGATGATGATGATAATGATTGTATATTATTAACTTTCTAACATTTGATATGTAAATAAAATATAAAAATTACTGCTAAAACTTTGTTGAATTTGAAATTATGATACTTCTATATCAAGTCTTCTTCACCTAAAAGTAGTGATTTAGTTATTGAAAAGAATTTATTGTAGAATGTAGGTTGCTTGAAATATGCCTGATAGTCTTAATATTATAATTTAAAGATAGCATGACTTTTGCCTCATATGAAAAACTTTTAATCTATGTTATAATTTACATTTATGAATCATAAACATTAAATTTTAAAATGAAGGAAATATAATAAGTGACACAGAGAGATGTGTGAAAAGAATTATGTTGAAAGTAACGAAAAATGATGGAAAAAGAAATTAATGGATTTGAATTCATACTGGTATATATTGATATAATTGTAAAAACTTAAATACCATAAATGAAAAGGGCTAGTTAATGGAATAGAGCAAATCTTAACTGGATATCCAGTAATATAGTGCATTCTCCCAAGAGAGACTTTTTGGATTGTTTTGCAAAATTTCTTGATGGTTCTAGAAGTGATTTGCTCTATGGGTATCTAAAAATAATATTTTGCAACTGATTTTGTCATATATTATTTTATGCAATAATTGTAAACAAAGTTAGCAGCTCAAAATCAATCAGAAAATAAAAAGGTCTATTTAATCGATAATTTACTTGAGTAAGCAGAAGTTAACAGATCTCATGTTTATGTTATAGGATTTGCCATAGAAAGATATAAGTACTGGAGTCTAAGTTAGCATTGGTTAATAATTAGTATTTATATAAATGCGGATTTTTTAAGACCTAATAAAAAAATCTGTGTGAAATCGATTGTCAATTCTTTTTTTAAATGATTTTAAATTAACATACAACATTATCACCAGTAGCAGCTTTTTGTACAAGAATGGGACTTGATTCCAAAAAGAATAAAATCAAAATAGATAATCAAGGAATACAGAAACAAAATAAAAATCAGAAATGTTGAGTGTTGAGTTGTGTATGTAAAATATGTCAAGCGTTGGTGCCCGAGTAGTCAGCACAGCTGCCTTACAAGTAGTTGTCGCAGATTCGCTTCTGGCCGATGCTTTGACACATGAAAAGAAAAAAAAAGATAGAAACATGGTTGCGCAATTACATAATTGCATTGTTACTTTTTAATTATCTCTGACAGTATGCGAAACTCTTAGTGAGTAATTGAGCCTTTAAGTTACTGAAAATACTTAAAAAAAATTGAAGAATGAAAAAATGAGTAATCATAAAAAATCGATAAGTTTATATATAGTCAACAAAATGAGATCTCATGAAATTTGATGTATTGCAAGTGATGGAATTGAACCATGAACCATTGACCTTAAGTTCTAGAGCACCTCTCTATCATTGCACTAAACAATAGAGGGCTTGTGTAATCCTAATAAAAGACTGAGTTAAAATTATAACTAAGAAACAACAAAAGCTGATTATACTTTAAAAAAAAAAAAAGTTAGACGTATCAAAAATTTAAATAAGCAAGTAAATTACTTTATAGTTGTATATGTGTGCAGGCAAAAATAAAGAAAAAGGGAAGTGGGAAAAGGAATGAGAAAAAAACAAAAAAATATTTAATGTAGTAAACATATATAAACAAAAAAAAAGGCTAATTAAAAAATCTAGGTCAGTTAACTTTTTTCATTAATTTAATCTGTCATTAAGTAGTTTCCCTGTTGTAAGTTTTTTTTTGTTGTTGTTTATTTACCAAAGAATGTATTTTTTAAAAAATGCTTACGAAGATCTTTAGAAGATTCTATTTTAGAATATCTTGCCATGTATAGAAAAGATATTAGAAGAGCACTTCAGATGTTCATGAAAAGTAATTTATAAACTCCAGCAAAAGTAAGCTTACTAAAAGATAATTGAGAAAAAAAACCTTTAACTATTCATATGTTTAAAGCTCTTCATAAGTTGTATTCCATTTTTTTCCTCTCTAAGAACTTATGAAAATTGCATCCAAGAATGTATTAAATGTTTAATTTGTTATCACAGAATATTTAAAATAAATTTCTGATAATAGTACAAAATAATCTTTACAAATTAATGACATTTATTACAAAATGATTAGTATAGATTTTGTTGTTGTTGTTGTTGTTTTAAAATTTAAACTTTATTTTTTAAATCTACTAGAGGTTGTTCTCATAAGTTTATATTCAGTGAATGCAGATTTAGTAAATCCTTAATGCCATATCTAGATGTAATCCATCTTGTACTGAATTTTATGAGTTTCATGTTCCCTTCTTTACAAATCTTTATAAGGTTAACCTTTATTTTATTATAATTAATATATTGTTTCTAATTTTTGATCTATTTCTATTTATTTTTATTTTCTGAATATCCCATTAATGTCCGTGTTATGTAGCAACTGTGTAGAATAAAGTTACTAACTGCTGGTCATAGCCAAATCCAAAGCAATAACATCATTTCAAACTACATAGGTGAATATGGTCATAAACTTTTTTTTTATATTATCTTGAAAATGTTAAAAATATCAATGCCATTTATATGATTGCCATGAGCTTATGTTAATTTATGATATCTAATAATAATACATGTTATTTATAAAGATTGCAATTGTTTTTTCTTTTTTGTTTGTATATTTAATACTGCTCATTGATGTAGACCAAATTCTTTTAATATTTACAACTTCTATAAGTAAACTCTGTCAATATGTTTTATTGTTTTTGTGGGTAATTGTTTTAAATCCATAAAGAATTTATTGTGCCATTCATTTTTAATTGTTCAGTGTATTGTACTTATTATAACCAGAAGTGAATTTATTCATTATAAATCAAATTGTTTATTATACATGAATTAAACTATCTACATTAAATTGGGCATCATGTCTAAATGCCTTTATTATGATGGAGGTAAAATTGATCATAGATTTATTAAAAATTTACTAATATAGTTTTTTAAATACTTTATTTCTTTTCAAAAATAAAATGTTATCAAATTATTTGGATAAAAGTTTCTGAGGTGATAATATTTATGTAAGAAAGATTTAGTGAGTAATAACCCATGCAACAATTGTAAATAATAATAATAATTGATTAATTAGTTTCTTGAGAAGTCATAGGCTGTTTAAGCACCTAAACTGGCAGGCTAGGCCAGGAATCATTATTGTTCAAGCCTTTTTTTTTTGCTAATGCACTAAGCTGCATAGAACTAAACAATAATTGATTCTTGATCTTATACATATGTGGATACTTTTACAATTGCAGTGAGTATAGTATTTTAAAAGATTACTCTGTATCTTGAATCATTTTTATATTTTATTTTTAATGTCTTTGTATGTGATGTTTATCAATGTGTCTATTTAGATTATTTATTATTACTAACTAAGTCATATATAAACACACTTAACTATGGTTTTAAAGACATGATAATTGCAATTAGATATTAGAATTGTTAATTTTTAGCAATTTATCACATTATATAGAACTTTGTGCACATGAAATACTTTTTTTTTTTAATGTGTCACAACATCGTCCGAAATCCCGGGACAACTGCTTGTTAGGCAGCTGTAACCACTCGGCCACCAATGCTTGACAAGATGTGAAATACTTTGTTCCATAGTTTGGGATATTTAGCATGTAACATTTGCCAACAAATGTATATTTTTTCTGAATTATTGATTTTATTTGATATTATTAGGAATAAATTATTATGAGATATATAAAACTTTAGCATTCTTACTGTATTAAAAATGTAAATCTTAATCACTTGATATGAGCAGTAATGTTTGAAAGTATTTTATTTTTTATCCATTATAAATCTTATTACTATATTACTTTTTTTTTTGTGGTATTTTAAGATTATTCCAAGAAATAGCTTTATAATCATGGTATTTTATATCTAGCTTCTGATTGCCAAGAAATGACTTTTATAGTTGGATTTATGAACTAAAAATATTTTAATTTTTTTTTTATAATACATACAAAATTGCAGTTCTTGAAAAATAGTTGCATTGTCTATGTCATAAATGTGAAAAGTACAAACTTTGTAATTCTGGTTCTATCCTTCAAATTTAACAGTTTGATTAAAAACAAAGCAATAAAAGAGGCAGTGATTAAATATTTCTTACTTTTTTCTAAAATGATTATTGTATAGTTCTCATATACTATTTTTCTGTTTATTAAGAAATTGAGTTTAGTTTATGCCAAGTATGCATATTCTGTTGAATTTGTTTCATTCTTTGAGCTCAAAAAAGTTAATTTATATGTAATGCTAATTTTAAAATCAATCAGGTCTGTATAGGTAACCTTCCCCTTTTTCATTTTTGATGACCCATCAGTTTAAATGCCTTAGTTTGGACCTAGCTTAGTATTGTTCTATTATAAATGCTAGTATAACTTTCTTGATTTGAGATTGGATGTAATTGCATTAGAAGAAATATAATTTTATTTAGCAATTTAGTATTTATTCTTACTATTGTTATAAGGAGGTTGCCTTGAAAACAGTTTGAGATTGTTATTGCTTTTGGGATAGTCTAAGTGTTGACTGGTTTTTAATCATTGCTTACAAACCCATTTAGCTTTGAGCATTATTACAACTTATTATTTAAGCAATACTTTGGGGGCAATTTGAAAATGACTAATTATTGGTCTGCATTCAGAACAGGTTATATTTACCTATTTAAAGAGGTTTGTTTAAACTTATTTGTAATAGTAATTTCAATCTCTGTGGTCAAGTTGCAATCTTTAGTGTCTATATAAATATATTGGATCATAAATAAATATAATATTCCACCTTTATTATTAAAAGGAGGTTGCCTTGACAACAGTTTGAAATTGTTGATTGTCATTGATATTGGGATAGTCTAAGTGTTGATTGGTTTTTAATCATTACTTATAACCCATTTATTCTTGAGCATTATTACATTTATTGTTTAAGTAATACTTTGAGGCAATTTGAAAATTATAATTGCAGTTTATAATGTTATAATTGGATATGTATTGGTCTGCATTAAGAACAGATTATATTTACTTGTTTAAGGAGGTTTATTTAAACTTCTTTGTATTATTAATTTCTATCTCCATGATCAAATTACAATCTTTAGTGTCTATATAAGTATATTGGCCATAAATAAAGATGGGATTCTACCTTTTTGTTAAAAGAAGATTGCCTTAATAACAGTTTGAGATTGTTGATTGTCATTGATATTGGGATAGTCTAAGTGTTGATTGTTTTTTAATCATTATTCTTAAATAGATATAAACATTGGCTGGGGTGGGATAGAGGTTAAATTACTTCTGTCAAACTATTAGAGATTTTATAAAGTTTATTTCAAAGGTAGAAGATTATTACAAGTTAAAGTCAATGAACTTTGTCTTCTGTTTAAACTTTTGCTGTAATTTATAAATTACAAAGACTATACTTTTTCTGTTGATGGTAGGGTAATTAATAATGCAATTTGAAAGATGGAATATTATGTATGAAAGATGGTCCAGTATTGTTTATTTTTAAAGTTAATATTTATGTTGTATTAGAATATTATGTATTGAAATTTTGTTTTCACAATATACTTATAACTATTATTGGAATATATTGACACCCCCCCCTCCATTGAAATATATATCATTATCATAATAATTTAAATACTCTTAAGATTTTATTGATTGGGTTGTGTGATACAATATCTTCTTTCTTAATTATTGTTGATTGCCTTTTAATGTTTTGTAGTGTATCTTTTATCTAATTTGTTTGTCTTTTTTAAACTTAACTATTTTTCTATTTTAATTGTTGTTCAGCATTTACTATAAATTTGAGCTTGATTTTTTTTTTTTTGTTGTTTATTAGTATTGGCAAACAATTTTGTTTGTCTCTATTAAAAAGTTGATTTCTTTTCATCATTGAGATAGTCTGTTTTTTTATGCATTTTATTTAATAGAACAATGTCCATTTCTTCACCATGCTTATCTATTTCAATCATATTGTATGATAGTGGTTATTAATGACTATACAACCAACTTCTACTATTTGTTGTAATTTGTAATACCTTTGTCTTATACTCTTGGTACTTGGAATATTTTCTCTTGGATGCAAATTATTGCTGTGTTATAACTTAATGTACTAAAATCTTAAAAGTTTCATTCCCTTTTAACATTATTACCTTTTTATTTATTATTTTTCTAAATGTTAAGTGATTTATTATTTCTTATTTTAGCTTTAATTCTGATTTTCAATGTTAGATAGGATTCAATAAATTTTCTCATTTCTGTTGAGTGATTTGTCTTTGAAAGTGTTTCTTTGATTAAACTTTATAAAATTTTCTGCAGATTCTCTTGGAGAATGATGCAGTAATAGCATATAAAAATATGAAGAAATTCTACATATGATGCTATTTATAGGGTCAGTAAAACAAAGTGGCTAATTTGGTCCTCCAGTTTGATACGTTTTCTTTGTTGCCCAGTTCAGATGTGTTCTTATTTGCATCTGATTTATTATCAGTGTCATTAATTTCAAATTGTAGGTATCTGGAAAGCACTGGTAATGTTATAATAGTAATTATAGCTTTTGTTAAATCTTCGATTAGAATCCATTGCTATGAGGTATGTGTGACTATTTAGTTTTGCAATATAGCAAACTAATACTGTTAACTAAAGAATAAATATATATATATATAGAATTCAAAATCGCTATGAATATTAATAATAATATTTTTAAAAACCTATTAGTCAAATTCATATATTAAAAAGTAGAAAGTTAAAATCAATAGTAAATATATTGATTATATGTTGATTTTAAATTTTTTATAAAAGTTTCAATAAATTATTCATCATAATAGTGATGTAGGAGAAAATATTATGCGACCGTAAATTTAATAGACAGATGGGAAACCATTCAACTTTAAGAAAATCTATTATTTGGTTTGATTCAAAATCTCAAATAGAAAATTGTGCTAAAGTGAATGTCTAACCTTTTGAGTGATTGAAAATCACTTTTATTCAATAATGTTGTAGTAGATCTTACTTATCAGTCATTTAGTTGTTGTTATTTGTTTTAAATAGTCTTTTTTTAAACTGTAATTGCATTTCACATTAGTACTTGCAAAAATAGTAGTATTAAATTAGGTATATTTAATCTATTTTTATGCTGATGTTTGTGAACATGCGCAATACTTCTTTCAATATTTCATTAAAAGAATTGCTAAAATTAGCTTGTTTGAGACATTATTGGTTACATTTCCTGCTTAATTTTTTTTCACCGTTTTATTTATTTATGCCTATACAGTTTAGCATAGTAGGGCTAAAGTTGCCTAGATTAATTCTCAACTCAGTAAAGTAAAAAATAAATAAATCTGAAATTGATTAAATTATTAAAATTGTTAGGCTCAACCTGCAGTTTGAATGCTCTAACATCATTTGACCCTTTTATCAACTAAACATAAGGTTATGGTGAGTGATTTTATATTTAATAATTAAATATTTAATAACTAACCATACTTGTACTTCTCATATTAATAATCTCTGAGTGAGTGGATTTATCTAACTTTACATAACTTTTATGAAAATGTTTTTTTTTCCTCAATTAGCAGTACTCCTTAATATCTGCTTCTCTATTATTAAAAGAAGTATATATTTCATTTAGCTCTGACAAAAGTTTTATGAATACATTTTATCAATATATACACAACATTCCATATATATATAAATATTTATAAGGGACTTGAACTCAGACTTTCAAGCTCCATACAGTTTCCCAATCCATCGTATACAACTGATACATGTGTCCACATACTTGTGAAAAAGATAAATGATCTGCAATATACATATTTCATGCTGAACCAGCATTCATCATTTGGTCCAGATCATCATCTCCTACACATATATGAAACTAGTGCTTAGTTTATATAAAGAAAGCAAATCTTCAAACTTTAATAGATTAGCTTCAATCTTCTCCAGTCTTCAACTTTTCAACTATCCATATCATTGAAAATCTGAAGATGTAATGCTCAAAGCCTTGATGATACCAATAGTATTGTCATATACATATTAAGATCCTATGTGTGAGTGGTTAGATTGACTTATTGTTAACATTAATATGACAATAATATTGACATCATCAAGGGCTTTGTGCAATGCATTTTGAGATTTTCAATGATGTGGATGGTTGAAAAGTTGGAGAGTGGAGAAGATTGAAACTCATTTATTAAAGTTTAAAGATTTTCTATCTTAATATAAACTGAACACTGATTGTATATATGCATAGGAGATGGGGATCGGGACCAACTGATGAATGCTGGTTCAGCACAAAATAAGTATATTAGAGATCATTTATCTTTTACATATTATATGGTTATGTATCACTTGAATAAGATGGATTGGATAGCTGTAGGGAGTTTGAAAGTCTGAGTTCAAGTCCTTTATAATAACATTAACTTTAAAATAGAAAATGAACATGTATTTAAATATTATATATATCTGATGCTAAGATAGCTCAATTAGGCAAAGTACTTAACATCTTTACCTAAAGACAGTGAGCTCAATACTGTAATAAAAATTGACCTGCAACATTTACTTATGTAGTATAAATTAATTTTTTTAGTGTGATAATTTCAAGAGAAGATGAATTCTTATAATGGCACCATTTTGTTGTGAAAGCTTTGGACTATTTTCTGAAAAAACTACTATTATTGATTTCTGTAATTTTTAATTGTACACATTATATACATAAACAGTTTTATAAACTTAAAATCAAATTTATATTCAATAATTTATAATAGAAATTAATCAGTAACCTATTTGCCTAGATTATTGCAAGTTAAAAGGTTTAACTACTAAAAGAGTTGTCATGATTTTTTTTTAATTTAAAAAAAGTCCTTTGAAATCTGCAAAAAGCAACTTTAAAACAAAACAAGCATTTTTAAAATTAAAAAATGTTTCAAAAACTTTGTTTTCTAATTAATTTTTGAATAATTGTGTTCCCATTTCTATGTAGGATTTGGTTTGCAGAAAATCATAAGATGTTAATATTCTCTTAAAAACAAAATCTTACTAAAAGAATAATTAGTCTACCACAAATTGCATAAGTATTATGATAAAAGAAATATGAATATATGAGTTTATTATCGAGTATATGTCCAGTTTGGTAAAAATTAGCATTTGGAGATGTGATGATAATCATCATAAAACTCATCATTAGTTTTATGCTCTTTGATTTTCTAGTCTCTTTTAATTCTGTAGTTAGTGAACATATTCATTTATCACTGCTGCTACTAACATAAAACAATAATTCATCAAAGTTTTTATATGTTGTCCTTATATGTCAAACTAATAGTATTTAGGATATGCTATCTGGGCATATTGTTATAATAATTTATGGTAAGGGCAGTGGTTAATTTCATTTTTCAACAGAATGGAGTCCTGCCATATTTTATTAAGAAGCATGTGATATATAAACCCTTACTTGTTATAGCATTGGAAGGACTTCCCAGATCAATATTTTATAATGCAATGATTTTTTGTAGGATTGTAAGATATTATATTTGTTCTACTCTTATCACATTATCTAAATAATCTTAATATGCAGATCCACATGGATTTTGTGTTCATGGAGTGGCCGAACTTGCATTCAAAAAGCTGGGAGAAACTAAACTCCCGTGTTGTGTCTGGATGATATACAGCAGTCATACTGAAAATCCTGTAAAATATTAAGAGTTTGTATTTCTTGTGTGCAATTTACAACATATCAGAAATAACCTGATTATTTTGTATTAGTTTTTACATATTTATTTTTGCATAATATAGCAGAGATCGGTAAATGATTCACTTTGTTAAAATTAATTTTTTTGTGATGCAAAATAAAAATACAGTTTTTCTATTCTATAATAATTAATATTAGATTTAAATATTAAAAAAATCTGAATATCTTTAATTATTTTTTTTGATTAGCTTAGCCTTTTGAAAATTCAGTTATATCTATTTCAACATGTATTAATGATATTACTTTTATTTTGTGAACCAACTATATTTCTGAAGTTGAAACAAAATTTTAAATGGATGTTCTTCTAATTCTCTAATAATCTTAGTGTTCTTTTTAGATACTGATCTGTGGTTATTTTTTTATATTAATCAATAAATGGACATCTAGTCTTTCTTGGCCAGAGAATAAAATAAGCAAAAACAAATTGAAAACTACCACCATTTGGTATTTGATCAACTTTAGGGTATTTTTTTTCTTTCAGAGGGGTGCTAAAGATAACTTTACCTAGTATTATGTATTTGAAAAATGTCACTAAAAACCACTCAACCTAAGTATTAAAAAAGTGGAATAAGAAGAGGCGATAATATTTCAAATTAGAATAAAAAAAATTTTTTTAGATTATAAAATATAAAATGCACCATTCTTTTTTGAATTTTTAAAGCAATTTTTATTGAATTTTAATTTTCTGTTTCAGCTGGTTTTCAGCTTTCATCAGAGATCAGTAAATATTTTGCATTTTATTATTCAATTCAATTTTATTTATAATGCAAAACAACAATCAATAATCAAATACAGAATTCACATTAAAATAGTAACAATAATAATAATAATAATAATAGATAAGACTTTATCATTGAATAATATGATAAAGAGGTATGAAGAAAAGAAAAAAATGGGGAAAAAGATGGTTTGGGCAATGAGATCACAAATTATATTTTAGTTTTATGGCTCTGTAGAATTGATTGCAATCCAGATGGAAAAATTTTGTTACTCATAAAATTCTTATTGTATATGTTGATTATGTGAAATATAGGAGAAAACCTAGGAGTATCTGAATGACAAGAAATTACATTTATGGATGTATGTGATCTAGTATAATATTGAGAAGAATTGGAGGATATGTTTGAAAGAAAATCTGAGATAATTGTAAATTTGGAAATGATCTTATAAAAATATGAAATGTTTCTAATTTTTTTTCTTTGAATTAACAAAATGTTAAAACTGTCAGAAAAATGATTACATTTAAAGTATTTGGCAAATACAGATTGAATTTTTTTTAATATCTCTTTTAGTGTGGGGTTCCAGATAGCAGACAAATTCTAAGTTTGGGAGGATCAATGAGAGGAAGTTTATATTTCATTGGCTGATGAAATATTTTAGCTTACCTTTGTATGATCCCCATTATTTTAAATACTTTTTCACTATGTATTAACATGAAGGTAGAAAGAGGCATTAATGGAAAAAGTTATTCCAAGATCTTTCTGACTATTTTAACAATGATTTTAAAATTATGAATAGATAGAATAGAGAACTGTAAAATTTCAACTTTTTTAAGAATAGAATACAAAAAAGCATCTGCTTTTAATGTGTCTGAAAATTTTAATCATCAGCATAACAGTGAAGATGAGAATATTTATATTATCTCTGAACTCATTAGTATATATATATTGAACAATAAATGAATAAGACTGCTACCTTGAGTACTCCAATTGAGCAAGAGTAGAGTGAATACATATGATTATTTTTAACAAAAGCAACTCTCTACTGTATGAATGAATCAAACCATTTGACTAGTGATTTTAAAAGTCCTAATTGATATAATTTGATTAAGGAATATTATGGTCAATTTTGTCAAAAGTTTTAGACATCAAAATAAATAACATCAAGTCTACTCTGATCTTCTATACCATAAACAATATTATCAAATATAATGATGAGATTAATTTCAATTGATTTATTGGGTAATAAACCATGTTGGTTGGACGTAGAAGTTTGCCAACATCTAAAATAATTTTGAAATAAATACACCACTCAAAGATTTTGGCAATGCTATGTAAGACAGAAATAAGCCTATAATTGTTAACTAAGTTTTTTGATCCAATTTTATAAATAGGAAAAATGTTTGCCAAGACCTTTGCCATTTTCAGAGTTGTGGAGAAGTTGTTACTTCTTATAGAACAATTAAATGTAGGACAGGGAGAACGTGCAATAAATTATATTTCATTTCATAATATCTCATTATTAAATACAATACATTTTAACTTTATATATAGCTAAAATTTTTATAATAGTAAATATATTTTTCAAAATACACAACAAATTTCAAATCTTAATCTTATATATATAAAAGGCAAATAATAACTGATAATATTATATTTAAACATTGTTTTTTAATATTCTTAAATAATTATTATTTTAATGAATAATTAAGCAAAAATAAATCTTTATTATTTTAAAATAGTACCATATTTTATAATCTATTATATATAAAGATTAATATTTGAAATTTGTGCTATATATTGAAAAAAATGTTTATTTACAATTATGAAATATGTATAAAAGTTTAAAATGTATTATTATTGATATTGACATATTGTAAAGTGTAATACATTAAAATGTAAAATACTTACAAATCCCCGAAGAAGACTGCAAATCAGATGAAATACAAAATTAAATAAAAAAGTGAAACAGTGTTGCATTTTTATTACATTATATGAAATTGAGCAATCAAGAGAAAAAAAGTCATTATAAAATATTTATAATGTACTATAAGCTACATTAATTTATATCACCATCATAATGGAATTGTTCAAAATGTTGATTTAAAATATTATATTTAAAATTTAGTTTAGTTAATAAGAATAATACCAAAATTTTTGCATTAAGCAGTGATTGGTATATTTTCAAATATTGAAAAATATGTAATATGATTTTTTTTATAGAAGTTTACCAAAATCAACAACTTCAGCAAAATAGCAAACATATCTGGATGCTAATACATTCATTAATAATTATTGTTGTATTACTCATATACATTGTATTTGTGCATATAATTAAAATAAAATGGATAGTTTGAAATAAGCATCTTAAGTAGCAAAGCCAAAAATCAGAAAGGAAAATCAATCACATCTTTTCATTACATTTTTTCTTATTACTGTCAGAGGTTTTGTTTTTCATCTCTCATGTGAGTATTTTCTACGTATTTCTTAGTTTTTGTAAGATAGCCGAGTATATCTGTAATAATCTGCACAGTTGGTAGAGCATTTGACTTGGAATCAGGAGGTCCCAGGATTGATTCTGGTATCCACAGATCTGGAACTCAAATTTCTTATGCTCTCCCAAGTAATAAACACCATATGCATTTTTTAAATATCTGTAATTCAGTTTTAGAGCTTATGTTTTTTTAGTTTAAAAAACATGCAAAATAGAAAAAAATGTTATGAAAAAGAGTCAGTAAATAGGTTACAATTGATTATAAAATATAAAAAAGATATAAACCTAAAAGTTGGTATAAGAGCATCTCTCAACTCTAATGCTATCTAGCATAAGCTTAAATAATTGGTAATTATCAGATACTTATAAAATTGTTATTCTAAATATTTAAATCCTCATTCTTAAATTGATTTCTAGCTTTTTCTAGATGGTGCTGGAATTGAGAGCTGCTTTTATATAAATATTGCTCTAAGCTTATTGTTATTAAGCCTAAAATACATATATTTATTGATATAATCTTTACTGATATTAGTACTCTTATCCTTGCTTTATAAGTCTCTTAAAGCTAAAGCATAGAAGCTTCTTATTTAATGTCTTAGCTACTTGCATAGTTTTTTTTTCAATCTATTTACCACTATATCATATTATGAAAATATTGGCAATGCACATTTACATTATCTGACTGGAATGATGTTAGATGGTGAGCCATACATCAATACATGCAGGAAATTTTACTAAACTACCTTACTTTCAATTGTAATATGTTTATTGGTTTATATGTGTAGAATATAATTGTTATTAAATTAATTGAAGTGTCATATTTTGGGCCTCATACAGCTGATAAGGAGGTGAAGGCTTTGAAACTTTAATCTTATATTGGAAAGTATATATTGTATGTATTCTTTAAATGATCAAATTTTAAAGTTAAAATCTGTCCATTATGTTGCCTTCGAAGGGGTTTGGGGAGGGGTTCCTGACAGAGATATTTTAAGTGCTGGCTCTGGCTAAGCATTTATCATAAAGCTTGTAGAGGAATTGGCAATCCTCACTGTTTATAACTTACAAGCTTAAGAGATAGGGTCATGTGATCTATGAAATGATCTATGACTTTTATTTTGATTAAAAATAATCAGTTTAAAACAAAATTAAAATATATAACTCACTATAAATAAAAAATTTATTTAATACATCAATCCAGCTTTCATTCCTTAATGGAATCTTTTCAAAATGTTTCTATTTACACAATCAAATGACCAATGATCCTATTGTCCATTGCAATTTTGTTTAAATTGATTATTTTTAATATTGTATGTAATAGTAATGGTAATTAAATACTTTTTGGTATATCACTATATCTTTATTTAATACATTCTAGAAGTTTAAAGTTATGTAAAAATCTAAATATAAAATGTTCTATGGTAAAATAAGGATATAAAAAAAAAAAACTTCCTTGATTGACATAGTTAAATTTTGAACTTTTTAAGTAAATATCTCAAATCTATTTTAATCGTTAACTTATTATAGAAAAATTTAGACAAAATATTTGGCATTTAATATTTTTATTATTATTATCTGGCAACTAGTTTCTGTCAGTTTTATTAACCCCTTTTTAAAAAATGAATAAAATATTTTTTGAAATATTTTATGATTTAAAATTGAAAGAGACTTTCTTATGATGATATACTATGTGTGTGATTATGTATTTTGTGTCTTTGTACATAACTATAAGTAAATATTTATGTTATCACAAGGCTGCAACAATTTATTTGTCCTGTAATATTATACTGCCATTATTAATCATTTTTTATGTCTTTTTCCATATTGATTCAATGAATTTTTCAATTCCATGTCATGTAGGTTTATTGAATAGGAAACTTCTCATATTTTGATTTGCAATCAAGAATTTCATCCTTTTGTTGTTTGATTGAGTTCAAATTTATTATTATTATTACTATTTGTCTTTATTTTTCTTAAAATATTTATTTACTTTTTGTATTATTATCTTTTTTTCCTTTTGAATCCATGTTAATCAATAATAACTAAAAAATAACAAGTTATTTTAACATTAAACCACTAAAAATCACATGATCCCCATTTCATCTGCATACACAGGCTGTTAAAACAGTGACAAATTTTCCATACAGCAGTGCCACCCAGTACAGACCAGAGTAATCAATGGATGTAAGGAGGTTTGTGCATAAAATCCCTATCTAGTGCTTACTCATCCAATTCCCAGACTAGTTTTTGGCTTGTGGCTTTTATCTGTGATAAGCCTTGGATTTGAGTGTTCTCAAATCCAAAAATCCTCACTGATGAAAGTCACAAGCCAGAAACCAGTCTGTGGATATTGGCTAACTAGACAGTAGATAGGGATTTATTTCATTCACAAATCTTCTTACATCCATTGATTACTTTGGCTTATACTGGTTGTCATTACTATTTGGAGAGGTTTGCCTCTATTTTAACATTACTTTGGTTTACTAAAGTTTATTTTCAATCTTAAATCATTATTGCACCAACTTATACATATTAAAATGAATTTTATTAGGATTTTTATTTTATTTTTTAATTTATGCTTTGATGTTTTAGCATTGTTTATTATATATTTATTGTGGTCTAGCACAAAGCCTGAATTGACTTTCAGGGTTTTATGTATTTTAATTACTCTTACAGTGTCCTGAATGGAATATTGCAGTGATTGAATGTCAGATTTTGGAGTATAAGGTCTGCAGATCGATATCATTTCTGACATTTCCAGTGCTTGAACTTACTGTGAACTCCTGCATAATAAAACCATGTGATTATTTTTATTTATTTATCCTACTAGTTATGGCAGAGAAATATATAATATATTTAGAAGATAGTGTCAGATATTGGTATTCTGATTTGTGTTATTGTTGCTAAGTGTAATTATTCCAGTAAGAATAGGTTCTTGGATATTGATTTATTTGGATTAGATTCGAATTGAGTTTATTAAGTATATTCCACTATTAATTAGAGGACAAAATATTAATGAATGAGTAATCAAATATTTTATTATTCAAGTATTGGGGTCAGTAATTTTATTAGCTTTCCCCCCCCTTAAAAGAATCACAATTAAAAAAGATGTTTGAAGGCTCTACATACAGAATGACAAAATCCATTTATGAAAAGAAAGAAAGAAGCTGATTGATGGATGATCTTAGAGAGGAAAATAATTTCAAATTGAGAAGTGGATAATGAGACAGATATGTCTGGAAATGGTGGCTGATTTGCTGTGTGGGATTTGCTTTTCAGTGCATAGCAAATCATGGTGATATTGAACATTTCCCACTATTTTGTTTCTAAGAATTTCATCTAAAATAATTATATACATTATTTATTTAAATAATAATTTCTTTTTCCTGAGCCAAATTTTAATAGTCATTAATTTCATCGTGATCACTGAAGTTTCTCCGTAAATCATATATATATATATCAATGATATCTCAAAATGCTGCTAAATTAAATAGCTGCAATCAGCTGAGAGGTTAAAGTTATAAAGTTACGATTGGAAACATTTTATTTTTCAAACTGCCTTTAAACTCTGAGAAAGATTAATTGCTGTATTAAGTGAAAGTGACTCTCAACATATCACAACTATTTATAATTATTATTAATAACAATAATAAAATGTTTTAAAAATTGTTGGCAAGATGTTGATGATCTTGATGATATTTGGCTTACAATCAGGTGATAGAAATTTAAAATAAACAATAAAAGAATTGTAGTAAAATATTTTACGAAATGCTAATCTTGAAACCAGTTAAAGTCTCACTTATATGTGTGGATAAACTATATACACATTGTGAGACATTCTTTTCAAACATAATGTGTACAACCGAAACACAAAGGCTTATTATATTCCTGTGTCTATATATGTAATATATAGGGTATATGAGCACAGACTTTCACACGCCCCACCACTCTCCACACTATCTCATCACATTGATACACTTGGACGCATATATGTTGAAAAGATAAATAATCACCAATATATGTATTTCATGCTAAACCAGAAATCATCAGTTGGTCCAGATTACCACTTATAGCATATATGTATAGAGATGGTAATCTGGACCAACTGATGACTGCTGGTTTAGCATGAAATAGTATATTGGTGATTATTTATCTTTTCAACATATATGTGTTCAAGTGTATCAGTGTTATGAGATAGTGTGGAGAGTGGTGGGCGTGTGAAAGTCTGTGCTCATAATGTGTACAGTAAATATTTAATAGTACTTTCTTTAAAGAATTTTTTGATGAGAAGCAAATAAAAGAATTAGTAAGGGATAGAGATATTAGATCACCTTAAGAAGAAGATACCAACTGAATATCACTTGGTGCTTTCAGCTTATTGCAGTAAACAAGAGTAAATGGGAATAAATAAATTGCATTACTATTTGGTAATTATCGATAGATCATGTTTATAATAAATAGTGCTAAAGTAGAGAAATAGTTAAGAAAAATAATGTGTGTGTTTTTTTTTAAAGATTGATAAAGAAGTAGAAAGCTGTAAAAAAAAAAAATTAGTGGAATTACTAAGTCACATATGTATGCAGATATACTTTTATTATTTAATAAAAAAGTGAGTAATGCCTCTACAGTATTTATACCAGATGAAGCAGCTTTAAATAATCATTTGCGTATGAGGATGTTGCCAGCATCAATTTATTGAGGAATTAGAGAGATTTTATTTTTTTTCTTTAGAATTAGGTGAATATGTATTTGCTGGCCTAACTGAAATTCAAATCTGGATAAACTTAGAAATTTCCAATCAAGCAGATAATCAGATGATACTGAACATATTTAGGCACTCATTTGCCCTCCTAAATAATTTCTCATTAAGCTGTAGACTAACCTGATAAATAATGCCACCTTTCTCATCATTCTTTTATAGAAGATAGTGGAGAGGCATTCGTCTTGTAGTGGAATCTTAGCATTAAGCCAGTTATTCTTCTGTTTGAATTATGTATTTACTATAACATATAATGCCTAGTAAAATAGAAAAGTTTATGGTTAAAGTTGCAAAATCTGTTATCTGGAAAGTTAAATAGCATAATTGTGTTTTTTATTGTTGATCTAATGGTCTTTTTTTTTTTTTTTATAAAATTTAGATGTTAGACATCTTATATATACATATTGTAAATCCTTCATGTTTATGAATTTTTAAGCATGCCAAAGCTTACCGTAATTTTTTTTTAAAAAAAGTAACAAATATAGTATTTATCTCCAATACCACTTAATAGCTTTCTCATCTATGCTTGTGTATACAAAAATAAAATAATTTGATAAAATGCTAAAAAAACTATTTGTTGTCCTCTTGCTGCCATCAAATTCAGTGTAAAGGTCTGTACCGATAAATTATAATCCAATTTGAATTTTGGAAAAAAAAAAATATTTGTACATAAAAAAATATAATTTCTAATAGCAGATAAGACTTTAGTGCTATTTATACACTCATACTTTGCATTAGCATGTATTTTTGCATATTTATGTAGATATAAAAGACAAATAGCTCACTTCAAGGCAAAAACAATTTGAGATTCCTCTACAAATGTTAGTAAAGAAGAACACGTTGATAAACAAATGTAACATGGATGGTTATGATGTTTTTATTTTATTACTTTTTAACAAAATTTTTTTTAAAAAAAATTTCAACTTTGTTTAAACTTGTTTAAATTTAAAATTACAAAATAAATAGATGGCAAGACTTCTTTATTTACTTTTCTCTCTCTCTCTCTAAATATATATTAGGTATAACTTATCACATTTGTATTCACAGCACTATTTTATAGCAAATTATTATGAAAATATTTATTTTTAAATAACTATCTGTAAAATAATTGAATGGATAACCGTATGGGAAAGAAGTCAGATGGCATTCAAGCCAGAAATATTAGATTGGATTGCAATCTGTACTAAACCATACAAAGGCAGAACTATTAAAGAAGTGTTCATTATAAAGTTGGGCTCTTTTACATAACTTTGTTTTTATCAATATTTTAGTCAAAATATTGTTTTTGAAATGGAGTTGGGCTGGACATATTGCTAGAAGAGATGATAATAGATGGACAATTGAAATTTTAAACTGGATTCCAAGAGATTGTAAAAGACCCAGAAAAAGACCACATGTGAGATGGATGGATGAAATAAGAAAGTGTGCAGGGATGATTTGTAGAAGAGAAGCTAAAGATTGGAGAAGATGGATTGAACTTGGAGAGACCTTCATCCTGCAGTGGATTGATAATGATGATGATAATGATTGTTTATAAAGAGATATATAAAAGCAGAAATAAATTATGATAATTTATACAAAAATCACTATCAGGCACTTCAGTTAAACCCACAGCTTATGATCAGAAAAGAGTGAAAAAAGAAACAGTATAGCAGATGCAAAAAAAAAATAAAGTTGTTTTTAATCTAGCTAAGATCAATAAAACATTCAATGATATTCATGAGCTGACATTATGACCCTAATTGCCATGAATTTATATAAATGTTTATATCAATCAAGAAAATTTTTCCTCTCTAATAATAATAAATCACCTGCTTGGGATTCAATAATATAACTAATTGCTGAAGATCTTTTATAAATTTTGTCCTACTAAACAAATTCTCATAAAAACATGTTATAGAAAATCTGCTACTCAGGACTTTCACCATTCTCATAAAAACATATTATAGAAAATCTTCTACTCAGGACTTTCACCATTCTCATAAAAACATGTTATAGAAAATCTGCTACTCAGGATTTTCACCAGATTTATTTAACTTTTTAAGAAAATTCTTTATGACTCTGTATATTATTCTTTTGATTAGAAATGACTTCCAAGTTATTCATTCCAATCTGACTAAGTATTTGGAAAGCTTTATAGTTATGTTTATTTAATATGTTTCCATTTAGCCTAAAGTTTTCATTGGAATAGAATCTAAGTCAATAAAAATATTGAATAGTAAACAAGTATTGTATATTTGAAAGGATCTAGTTCTTTTTATTTATGGTGTTATTATACACTCATATATTCATTTTCTTTAGCAAAGAAATCCTTTTGTAAAATTTATTATGAATATATCTGAATTAATGGATTTGAATCCAGGGATAGAATTTTAAATTTCATATGCAATCACATAATAATTTATAGAGATTTAGATTAAGGATTATAAAAGATAAGTCAGTAAAAATATACAGTATTAATTGAGTAAATGCCTACTGCTGTCATAGTTAAATTAAATGCACACAGCCTCCATGTTTCCATTGAAATTCTTTATTCTTCAATATCCTATTTAATATGAATAAATAGTTTGTATCCTTACTTTTTTGATCACTGCTGAATTAATTTTACTTGCAAAAAGGTTGGGCAGAATTCTGTAAATATAATGCATAAATGTTTTCCTGAAGGTTTGCGATAATGGTGTTCTAGTTGTATTTTTATATTGAACTATTTCCATTATCTAATATGTGTATTGAATTTCTTTAGAAAAATTTAATTTTATTTAAATATTCCAAATACATTCAACTGTTAGTAGTAGAAAATCAACAGGCTAGTATATGCACAATGTTTCAAGAGGTATTATTATCACTCTTCTTCAGGTGTTGCTGGCCTGACTAGTGATACTACTAGTATGGGATTCGAATCTGGACCCTTAGATTCTTGAGTATTGAATTTTAAGGTAATGCTCTAACCAACTGAGCCATCCTGCCAAAGGCAACAGTCTGTAGAAATTTCATATATTTATCTATGAGGTTCCTGCTGATTTCTACACACTTTTTCCTAAGAGCAAAGTTGATTAGTGGTTTACGTACATTAGGTATAGTCACACTAGGTTGGCTTATGGGATTTTTTTGCCATTGTCATGTGAGCAGCCTCTTTAAATTTTCTTCTTTGTACCTTTTTTTCTCCAATAATTTTGTAATTTCCTAGTTAAACATATACTTTAGACACAACTGTTTTCTCTTTTCTAATCATCAGTTTGTGTTCTTGCAAGCGCATGTGGAAGAAAATATATTGGTGAGACCAGTCATCTCATTGAAAAGTACTTGCAAGAACACAACCTGATAATTAAAAGAGAGAAAACAGCTGTGTCTAAGGCAGCAGACCATGGATATGCCAATGAACATATGTTAAATTGGGAAAATACAAAAATATTGGATAGAGAAGAAAAGGTACAAAGAAGACAATTTAAAGACGCTGCTCACATGAGAATGACTTATAAGACAAACTAGTATGACTATACATAATGTATTGAAACCACTAATCAACTTTGCTCTTAGGAAAAAGTGGAGAAATCAGGAGGAAATCTCATAAATAAGTATATGAAATTTCTACAGACTGGTGCATGCATCCTTTGGCAGAATGGCTCAATTGGTTAGAGCATTATCTTAAAATTCAATACTCAAGAATCTAAGGGTCCAGGTTCGAATCCCATGCTAGTACTGTTACTGGTCAGGCCAGCAACACCTGAAGAAGAGGGGAGAATAATGCCTCTTGAAAGTTGTGCATATACTAACCTGTTTGATGTGCTATTACTAAAAGTTGAATGTATTTGGAATATTTAAATAAAGTTAAATTTTTCTCAAGATATTTAATATGCATATTAGATTATGGAAATAGTCCAATATAAAAATACAATAATGCATAAATAATTACATAATCTGAAAATTAATAATCTCATAACATAGATGAATTTATATCCGACCCAGTAAATGCAATCACAGGTACAAACAAAAACAAATTATAATAAATTATGATATCTAAATTATTTGATTCACCTTATTTGATTAGCAATAGCAAAATAAAAATGCATGTAAGGCAGAATTGAATAAAAAAGAAGATGAAAAATAAATGAGATGAAAAAAAAAAGTATATTGAAAAACAACAAATTAATATAAAATCAAAAAAAAAGAATTTATAATAATTCAGAGAATAGATGACATCTATAATTTTCACAGACTGAGAACATTTCACAATTTTAATAAATCAAGCAATCTTCAATTTAAATCGAGAAAAAAAAAAACTACTTGAACTTTAAAGTTTTGTTAAAGAATCTCTTTTTAAGACCGAACTTGCAGTTGATTCAGATAATGGAATTATTTTCAAAAATTAAGTTTGTTATCAATCATTCAGATTTAATTTTTATTCTTTAAAAGATAACTTTCCCAACTGATCGGAGACACATATGATATGAAATGCTTTTAATAATTAGTGACCATATATATATGATGATCATGAATTAACTTGCTTATCTTCAATAAAATCTCTCTGCTAATATAATTCAACCTTGCTTTAAATTTTGATTCTTATCTTCTGGAAAATAGAGAATAAATTATATTTATAAATTTAAAAATGTGGATATATTTTAATAAAAAAATATTCCAGTGCATATCACTAGCTGTTTGAGGTCAGACTATATTTATTCACAGAGGGTGTTGTTGAAATATCATAATGTTTGGGTGAGTGATTTAAATATTTGAAAAAGCATATACACTGGTGTGCTAATAAGAACATAATTTTAGCAATGTGTATTGTATCTATTATGGAATAAACAGCATTATGTAAAATGTCTATTATTTTGTGTAATTTTGGTATTGTTCTTATAAATAATATATCTATCTCTTTTTTGTTATTGTATATGTGCATGTATAAAGCACAGATATCTACAGATATATAATTAATAAGTCAAATGATAAATTAAGCATTTAAAGAGGGATTAAGTGCACATTTGATGTTGTCACATTTTAATCACGGAACAATAATATATATGCTGTTATATTTTTAATTGGATATGTATTTTAAATAATCTCATATAATCCACTTTGTAGGTACAGACTTACATTTATCAAAAAAATAGTGATGGAGACAATATTAATTACCAAGCTAGTCAATTAATTGTTGGTGAGAAATTTAGTTGTTTTTAAAACTCGTAACAGTATTAGATAACCATTTACCAACCAATAATTGGGCAGGTTATTTTTATTTAGGATATATAATTTTGCAATATTTTCATTGTATATTCAAACTATCCAAATCTTAATATTATTTTACTAATTTATAAACATAGTATCATAAATTTATAAATGATACTTTTTTCCCACATTAAGTACTTTAAATTTACTTCTTTTTTTTTAAAATTAATATTTTTTTTGGATGTGTTTTTATACTAATAGTAAGTATACTTATAAGTTTTTATAAATCAGTTATCTATTCGAGGTAATCCAGTCATTTCCAGATATAAGCCAGTAAATATATAAACTACAATCTTCTTTGATAATGTATGTGAATTTTATTACTTTAGTACTGAACTTTGAAGGAACTTTCACCAGCTTTTGTCTGCTTTTATAAATGTATAGATGAATTTTGTAATTAACTGTAAATCTTACTAATGCTGATAATAATTGATCACTGTAATTATATAAAATCTCAATAACATTGTGTGTTTGTGTCATACATACATATAAGTAATAGCATTATTGTTATCAGAAATGCTCAACATGGTTCAACCTAATGTTGTCTGATTTATTCTCAGTTTAGTCAAGTGAAAAAAAATATCAGTTTGGTCAATTAAATACAGCTGCTGTACATGAGGTGGTCAAAAGTTACATGACTTCTTGAGCACAGCTAGCACCATGATCTATGGGCTTGAGTTCCAGGATCCACCATTTTATCAATGTACTAAATCATGGAGTACAAAGCACCAAATTAAATCACTTTCATCATTATTTTAATTATATTTTTATATGCTATACATAGCAAAGTCTTGTATTATTTTTGAATAGCAGATATCTAATGTTTGTTTAAGAAATTGGTTAACTTAATTAATTTTAAGCCAGTAAACATCACATGATCATCATTTCTATTGACTTAAAACCAATCCTGCCTAATAGAATGGTGGTGGCTATGGTTATTAAAGAAACAAAGTCACCAAAATGTATGGGCACTGACCTGAGTTCAGACTTATATGACTATATAAGCCAATGAGCTTGGATTGAAAATATTATAATGTTTTCAATTCAAGACTCATAGTTTTGTAGTTGGAGTAGAAATAAAGAGAAAGGGTGGCTGCTGGAGGGTTGCATTAGATCCTAAGATTTAGATGCAGTGCTCTCAGATCCAAGGCTCCTCACTGATGAAGGCCACAAGCCAGAAACTAGTCTGGGGATATTGGATGAGTAGGCAGTAGGTGGGATTTTATGCACAGACCTTCTGGCATCCATTGATTACTCTGGCTTGCACTGAGTGGCAATACATATAGAGAGTTTTGCCTGTTTTAACTTAATTAATAATAGCAGAAATATAATTTTTGTAATTCTGAACTGATTTTAGGATTATATAATCCTGAAAGTATTAAAGTTTGATGATTGAATATAAAAATTTAGAATATTTTTGGTTTTAAGTCTTTAAACCAAAATATACCCAATTAGACAATTGTTTTAACAATAACTTTATGCTGAATAAATGTTAATTGGACAAAAACCGAATAGAGATTATTGCTCTCTGCTTTTTAAATGATCATGAAAATTGTAATAGGATAAATATATTTATGACATTTCCTTCTACATAAATATATTTATTTTTGGCAAATAGTAAATATCTGTCTGTCTATTATTATTTATCTGGTAAAGTTTGTCTTTTGTCTTGGAACTCTTTAAGAGTCTGTAAATACATGTTTATGCTGAAATGTCATACCATTAACATGCACTGAAGGATGAAAGTTGTACCACAGGTCAGTGTTTTTCTGTACCTGTACTGAATAAATAGCATTAGAAAAGTATTGCCCATTAACACTCAATATTTTATAGCAGCAGCATATTCTTTTTCTTTCACCATAGCTATGCTACATAGTCATGAGATGGAGTTGTGATATTTTAAAACAGTATACTAGCATTTATAATTTATCCATTTTATAAATAAGAAAACATTACCACAATCTTATATTTATAAATGATAAAGTTTCTGAAATTTTTTGGATAAAGTGGCATCCGATAGCTCAAAAATGGAAATATTAACCAATGCAAATTGTTTTAACAGATGGACTACTGAGGTGAAAATTGATATCAAAATTTCAGTGGTTTGTAAGAAGAAAGGTCTGATGTGACTGAGTTTAAAAGAGATCCAAGAATATTGATAATGCTAACTGGAATCTTAGTGATTAAACTGCTGATATTTCAAGATTATCATTCTTATAGTTGATGTTTGCATTCATTAAAGATGAAATAATAAAGTCTAGAAATTGACTGTGACCAGAATATTGATAATGCTAACTGGAATCTTAGTGATTAAACTGCTGATATTTCAAGATTATCATTCTTATAGTTGATGTTTGCATTCATTAAAGATGAAATAATAAAGTCTAGAAATTGACTGTGGTCAGCTGAGAAAGACTTATATGCATGGCAAAAGATTATAATCAATTCAATAATCTACGGTTAAGCAAACTTTTACAAAAGTCAACATTCTATTATGAGCATCCAAGCAGTTAGGATTAAGCAGCTGGTTCAAAGGCATTGTTTTCTGATAAGAATGCTTTGACAGAATATTCTAGAGATATCACAAGTATAAGAATGGGAGTGATTACTAAAATCATCATCACTGATGTAAGCCACAAAAGTAGTCTGGTATATTGGATGAGTAGGCATTAGATAGGGATTTTATGCACAAACTTTCCTGCATCCATTGATTACTCTGGCTTGCACTGAGTGATGCTATTGTATGGAAAGTTTTGCCCCTGTGTAAACAGCTTGTGTAAGCACATAAAATGATAATCATGTGATGTTGAGTGATTTAATACCAATCCTTCCCAATATGATTATTGTGACTGTGGTTATTAAAGAACAAAAGACACCAAAAAATTATAAATGCTGAACTAAGTTCAGATCTGTATGACTATACAAGCTAATGAGGTTGAATTGCAAACATTATTGTGTTTTCTTTTTGGACTCAAAACTTTATAGTTAGTTAATAAGGTAAAAGATGGATGATGGAGAATTGCATTGGATCTTAAGATCCAAGTGCAGTGCTCTCAGACCCAAAGCTCATTGTTGATGAAAGCCACAAGCTAGAAATTATCTGGGGATTTTGGATGAGTAGACACTAGATAGGGATTTTTATGCTCAAACCTGTCTGCATTCATTGATTATTTTGGCTTGCACTGAGTGGCACTACTGCATAGAGAGAGTTTTGCTTCTGTGTAAACAGCTTATGTAATCATAAGGAGTGATGAGTATGTGATGTTTAGCAGTTTAAATCATCAATCATATATTTAAATGGATTTTTACTTGACTCTTTTACTAACAATCACCAAAATAAAGACAAATAAATTATCTTTTCCCTCACTGGAAAATAATTTGAGTAATCATAACTATGGGATATTTTTTTGTCCATTATATTTTTCTACATAAACACATCCCAGCTTTAGACTATTTAGACACTTTGAAAGATCTAGTTCATTTTATGATGTAAGCTTTACTTTCAGACAATTCTGCCATTTCCCAAAATAATAATGTTCCAATTCATACAACCTATATGGTAAAATATTGTTTAAAAGAATGTGAAAATGTTACTGTCTTTCATCGTTTCCTTATTGAATGTTCTTAAACTCCCATAGAATTTCTGAAACAACAAATCCCAATCAATATTCTTTGTGAACATTTTTTATAGAACTTATTTTTATGAGAAATGATTTAATATTTTTTAAAAAACTGTTCAAATATTCTATAAGGTCATTATCTACAGATAATAAGCAATCCTAAATGTGAACGGTGATCCTACACCAGGAACAAAATAATGAAAGTATAACTCCTGTATATATATTAGTAACATATGAGACTTTTTTTTTGTTACTAAAATTCTGGCTTGTGGTGTTTAATAAATACCAGTACTTAAAATCAAAAACTGCCATATAAACATTACATTTAGTGTAGATTTAATAAGCAATACCGTCAAGTATCTATTGATTAGTTAAGACTTATAATAGAGATAGTACCACTAGCTAGAGTAAACAGTTTGCTCTTGAAAATACTCCTCCTTATTATAATATTAGTAAAGCCTATGTTTGTTATCAGATATTATACGGATATTTTTTTTTAAATATATATATATTCGTTAATTCATATTGCGAAGAAAAGTTTATTGTATCTATATTGCTAATGAAGTGTTATAAGTTGTGAATAGCAAAGATGAGCTTAACAAATATGTAAGATCAATGAAACTTATATAAACTTAGATACAGAGATGAATGCAAATAACTCTAAAGCAATGAATATATGTGGTGAAAAGTAAAAATTTAGAATGCCATTAGGTATAATGTTATAGAGTACATTAATGCTTTTAAAAAGTAGTGAGGTCACAGTGAGATTTATAACTAATTAGACTTTTAATAAAAGTAGGAAATAGTTTTATAATTCATTAAAATTATATATATATATTTAAAGGCTCATTAAATGTTTTGTCTGAAATAAAATATAAATAATTAAATGGTTTGTTATTCAGAAAACTTTTAAGACATTCGAGTAATAAAAGTGATAATAATGAGCTGCAATCTATGGACCCTTTAGCTCTGGAATCCATCACCCGATCACTGCAATACACCATGCGGAGCTAGTTTAAAATAGAACATATATATAAAGTGCATCAGAAATAAAAATTACAGAGCAATTTAAGTTGAAGTAGAAGTAAATTTAATATCTGCCAGTTTCTCTTTTAAATTTTGATATTTATAGAGAATGAGTGACAAACGAAAGATTTATGCACTTTTTTTTTCATGGAAAAGAAATACATTAAAGCATTTGTTTAATATTATTTCACTGTGTTCAGTAAAGGGTTGAATCTGTTGTAGGAGGAATGAAAGAAAGCTAACCAGCAACTCTTGACATTTTGTTATCAATTCAATGAACTCTAGCTAAAATTGGAATGCGTGTGTGTGAATATTTACTGCAAGAAAAGAGCATTTTTTTCAGTGGCTAACCTTTCTAAAAATTTCAAATTGTCTTCTCTTTTTTTTTCATTAACTATTATTACATTAGCTTCGTTGTTACTACTGTTACTGTTGCTCTTATTACCCTCACTTATGATATAAATATGTTCATTTAATTGTTTATTGTTTTTTTTTTTGTTGTTGTTGTTAGAATCTTTTTTTTTTTTTTAGTGGAAAAAGAAATATCTGAAATCCGTGATTAAATATTGATTCTTTGAAAATACACTTTAAAAAAAATCTACAATAGAATTTTAAACAGTTATTTATTTATATATATATTTAAGACTGTGTATATTATGAAAGTAACTTGTGAGATGAATAAAACCTAATAATAATTACAAAATTAATTCAGTCAAATCTTTTACATAAATAGGATTAAATTGCTTGTTGCTATAGTAACCAGAGTGTTTAAAACTGTAAAATATGTATAAATAGATATTTACTTAATAAAAGACAAATTGGTTGAGACTTCAAAGAGATCATAATTAATAAAGAAAGAAAACTGTATTTGAAGGTTTTAATTATATGATATTCATTGAATGGTCATTCGTGGTCACGTGATGCTGATATATTGAAGGGAACAAAAAAATAAAAAATAGTTTGGCATTTTTGTAAAAAAATAAGAACGAAACCTCTATTATTCAAAAATAATAGTTAAACCCACGTACATTTTTCAATCACATAATTACAAAAAAATTCGAAAAAGTAGTTTATTTGTAAATGGCCAACTTTCCTTTAACTGAAACTTTTCAGACAATAGATGACAACTTTTTTATTTTAATAACTGCATTTTTTTTTTTTTGTGATTGCAATTTGATTCTTTATATCTACATCATTAGATATGTAAATTTCAATAATAATAAAAAATCTATAAATTATATATGTGGTTTAATGAACCATCTAATATCGAAGCCAATTTACATTTTACTTCTTAAATGGTACTTTGGTATATGGTAAGTAAATTCATTATGTTTAGTAAATTGTACACTAAATAATTGTGTAATAAAAAATGCTATTTGGGTATTTGTAAGTTTTCCTGTCTATCAAGATGGCAGCTCATATTTTGGATAAATGTATAATTTCCATGAATTACAATTTGTTTTTTTCATTTTCTATTACTGAATATGTGTTCCTTGTTGAATTAAAAAAAAATACTTAAATTTAAAAAAAGTAATAAATTCTAATAAATTTCATTAAGAAGCTTTATTAAAAAAAAATTTTTTTTCAAATTTATAAATAACATGAAAGTGACAACATGCTCTAAACATGGTCATATTTTGTTTTAATTCCACGTTTCTTTTTGTCAATTAGTATTTTTTCAAAATTTTCATAATGATTAAAATTTGGGACCTTCCTGTTACAGTCCATGATGTACTGGAGTATTTCCAAAGGTACATGATTTTGCCCTCTCAAAAAGTGTGTGATAGTAGTCACAATATGACACCTTATATGCAAACAACCCCACAATGGTGATGCAATGTAAAGAATAACTATTCATAAAGAAACGTGGTTCAATGGCTTCAAAATTCTATTTCTGGCTGCATTCAGATTTATTTATAGCTGGAGTAGAGATATGATGTCGAATGGGGAAAAGATCAATGGGATTTGTCTAACAACACTGATTAGAACAATTATCTGGGGTAAGTATGAGCATCTAATCTTTTATCTCTACCATTGTGCAAAATCAGAAGACCTAAAATCAATAAAATTCTTTTTACCAAGCATAAAAATCAACAGGGAAGACTTCTTCCACATTAGTGGTTATTCCAAGTAGAACAACAGCTATTTTTATGGATGTGATAAAACAAAATGTCACAGATGGATCTATAATTTATTCAGACTATTGGAAGGCATATCAAAGTGATGCATTAAGACATGCAGGATTGGAACATTTTCAAGTGAATCATAACTATAACTTTGTTGATCCTGCTACTGGCATTTTTATGCAAAACATTGAAAGACTGGGATTTGGTGAAATGAAAAAACAGAAAACACCAGAGAACCTAATGACACCATCTGGATTACTATTTCACAGAATTTATGTGGTATTTATTGCACTTGGAGGTCATTAGGGATTGCAACTCACTGACACGAATATGATTCAGTTGACTTATATCTTGTTTCATTTTTTGTTAATAAAAAGTATAAATATTGTAATTAATTTTTCCAGGATGATTTATTTTTTTAAAAATAACAGTAATGAAAATTAAAACATAAATATTAATTATGAAGCTTTCTAGCAGCCATTTTTTGTAGAGATTTTTTGTAACCCCCAAAATGATATATTTATCAAAAGTATGAGCTGCTTTCTTGGCAGGCAGGAAAATGCACATGTACTGCTATTTCCCTATACTGTAAATAAAAATATAGTTACTATTGGACCATAACTAATAAGATTTGAACCTTGAAATCATTAACCTTTTGTGCACTCTAATCATTTTATTTTTCTAGTGTTGGATAATATTCAATAGCTCTATAATCTTAAGAAAAAATATAAATTATAATTTTAAACACATGAAAACAGCTCATAACTTAAACAACACCAATATCAATTGATAGATAACATTTAATAGCTCTATAATCTTAAATATATATATTATAATACCAACATCAATTGTTGGGTAATATTTAATAGCTCTGTGATCTTAAATTAACAATTTTTATTTGTTATCAAGACAATCTTCTTTTTCAATAAAGGTGAAAACACAACTTCTAAAAGTTGCAACTTGACTAAAGATATCAGCAGTCTCAACCTGTAGTCAAACAAACCTTCTTTAACAATAAAGATGGAACCCAGCTTTATTGTTAAAAGAGGTTACCTTAACTACAAATTGAGTCTGTTGATTGCTTAAGGATTGATTGTTATCATCTATGTTTCTAAACCTATTAAAATCTTGAGTAATTCGCTTTGTCCTAACTTGATTAAAGAGCATGAGATTATTGATACAAAGTAGTTTAAACAAATCTCATTAAGTGGGCAAATATAATTTGTACATTTAAAGATATATCAGTAAAATATTGAGCAGAGAATAGTTATCAAAATATTTTAATTCAAACCTAACTCAAAAATTTTGCGTGTGAAAATACAAAGTATTTTTATTAAATTATGTGGGAACAAGTCATTGAGTAAGATTTAAAACTTCTTAACAATTGTCTTGAATTTTTGTTTCTAAGGAAAACAAAGATTTTGTGGCATAGTGATTTGTACACAATAACCATAACTTTAGGGTTCAAATCCATCCTGAATAAAACTTGGATTTTTTTTTCACATTACAAACTTGGGATTTTATTCAGATCACCAACCAATCTAGCTAATTATCCAATTATTGGTTATTAAATGAATATCTAATTATTTTTAACTAGAGAATACAAGAAATGAAAATCTTAATCCCATATCATCATAGAATTGTAATTTGGTAATAATTTTCTTTTTAATTGTTCTTCTTTTGAGAGTTATCAGACAGATTTTTATATACTGTTTTATTTACATACAATATAAATATAGGGGATTTGAACTCAGACTTTCAAACCCCTTCACTACCCCCACTATCTTTCTAGTAGGATTGAAAAAATATATATATATCACGTAATAGATTGTGTCAGATATCCATTTGTTTATCTGTCTTATCTTATATATTGATATAGATGTCGCTGTATGTGCTTTAAATCATGGTATTTGGGAGACATACTGAAAAGGGCAAAAAACATAATTTGCCGAAAAAGGCTTTTCTATGATAATTTTATAATTTGTAATTTTTGTTGCTTGTATATATGTATTTTTAAACATATTATCGACTATTGTATCTCATACTATTGATACACATGACCACACACATGCAGAAAAGATAAATAATCACCAATAAAAGTATTTTGTGCTAAACCAGCACTCATCAGTTGATCCAGATTATCATCTCCCATACATATATATATAATCAGTGCTCAGTTTATATTAAGATAGCAAATCCTTACACTTTAATGGACAGGCTTCAATCCACTCCAACCTCCAACTCTTCAGCCATTCATACCATTGAAAATCTGATGGTAGAATTCCCAAATCCCATACTGAGGTCAATATTGTTGTCATACCCATGTTGACCTCAAGTCACTCTGACTCCTCACATATAGGACAGTATTCATTTAAATATACAGAAGAGGGATGGGCAGAATGCAGGCTTAATATGTAAGATTTGAAATACCAGGCACTCTTAAACCTGGAGCCTAATATATATATATATGGGAGATGGTAATTTGGACCACTCATGAGTGCTGGTTTAGCACAAAATAGGTATATTGGTGATTATCTTTTCATATTGTGTGTGGTCATGTGTATCAGTAGTATGAGATAGTGTGGATAGTGAAGGGATTTGAACGTATGAGTTCAAATCCCCTATATTTGCAATTAGGCTCCAGGTTTGAGTTTCTGGTATTTTAAATCTTACATATTAAGCCTACATTCTGCCCATACTTCTTCTGTGTATTTAAATGGATACTGTCCTGTACATGAGGGGTCAGACTGACTTGAGGTCAACATGGGCATGATAACAATATTAGCATCAGTATAGGATTTTGGAATTTCTATAATCAGATTTTCAATGGAATGGATGGCTGAAGAGTTGGAGGTTGGAGTAGGTTGAAATCTGTCCATTAAAGTATAAGGATTTGCTATCTTAATATAACCTGAGCACTGATTATATATATATATATATATATATGGGAGGTGGCAATTTGGGCCAACTGCTGAGTGCTGGTTTAACACAAAATAGGTATATTGGTGATTATTTATCTTTTCTGCATGTGTGTAGTCATGGGTATCAGTAGTATGAAATAGTGTGGATAGTGAAGGGGTTTGAAAGTCTGAGTTTAAATCCCCTATATTTACAATTAGACTTCAGGTTTAAGAGTGCTTGGTATTTCAAATCTTACATACAATATATAAATGCACTTTGCTGTATACAAAAAAAAATTATTCAAACTATTATTATATTTCATTTCCATTTTTAATAACTTTCTTTTGAAATTTTATATTGTATATAGTAATTTTTGCAATGTACAATGTTATCAAGTTTAGAGTTAATATTAATTCCAACCACTTTATTTATACATTCATATTTTTTTTATACTTACAGCATGAATTAAAATAGTGTATGTCTCAATTTTTTTTTTATATAGAAAAAGTTCTAAAAATAAACAAATTAAAACATTTAAAAAAAAAAAAAAATTAAAAGATAAAAATTATTTGTTTTGTTAACCATATACAGTGGAGTCATGAATTAAACTGTATGTAACTACATGATCTCAATTATATGCTATTTAATGAAAAAATGAAAACAAATGAAACTGTAAATAAACAAAAAAAGCCCATTAAAATTTGCAAATTTTACCATATTCAAGCAGCCTTTTTTCTCTGAGCATCATTCATGATGTAAAATTTGTAAATAAATTTTGCAATATGCCAGCAGTTGTTTTTCCATCTCTGTGTGCTATACATAATTATATATATTAATAAAATTTCTTCACTTTATATGTGTGTGTTTATTCTTCTTTATTATTTTTTCCAAATTTGGTGTACAATATTTTGAGTAATAAAACATTTTCTGAATATAATGCTAAATTTTTTACAAATTTTTACAACATACTAAAAGTTTATACTGACTAAATAACATCAAAATAATTAGAGATCCTAATTCCTTGATAAGACACTAAAATGTTTTACAAGAGAAAAAAGTTATTGAAAAAAAAGAATATTGTATATAGTGTTCATATGAG
Organism: Epiperipatus broadwayi; assembly: GCA_028023455.1. Taxonomy (NCBI): domain Eukaryota; kingdom Metazoa; phylum Onychophora; class Udeonychophora; order Euonychophora; family Peripatidae; genus Epiperipatus; species Epiperipatus broadwayi. The sequence goes on along the minus strand of JAQFVV010012485.1, from coordinate 4,312,671 downwards.
GGGTCAGAATGACATACAGTGAACATAGATATGACAACAAAATTAGAAAACAAGGGCTTTGAACATGCTATCACATTTTCAATGATATGGAAGGCTGAAGCATTGGAGAGTGGAGAAGATTGAAACCTGTCCATTAAAGTTTGAAGATTTGCTTTCTTGATATAAACTGAGAACTGATTATATATATGTGTGTGTGGGAGATGATGATCTGGATCAGCTTATGAGTACTGATTCAGCATAAAATACATATATTGGAGATTATTTATCTTTTTCACATGTATGTGATTGTGTATGTTGGTTGAATGAGATGGAGTAAATGACTAAAGGGAACTTGAAAGTCTGGGTTCAAATCACCTCTAATAAATCACTATCATAAATTCTGGAAATAGGTTAGTTTTATGTTAATAAAACTTTTTTTTTTGGTATAAAATTCTTTTATGTTATGTGATATTTCACTTTAATGTATTTATGTTAAGTATGCCATTTAACATTATTTCTACATATGTTAATTGAAGATTGAAATATTTTGGCATTATCTATTAAATGATATTGTGTTAATTAGGTTTAACCTATTGATATTGTTTTTATTTTGAATGTTAAAATTATAGCTACCAACCAAAATGAAATCTCTATAGGTTATTAACTTTTTTTTTTCTTAATTTTTTAATATTAGCAAAACTGGAAATTAATACAGAAAATAGATTTTAAAAAAAGAAAGAGTAATTATAGTTATTTAAAATTAAGTGTAATAAAATTAATCAATATATTAATTTAAACTGTGTCAGTAAATTGTACAAATATTCTTTATAGTCTAATGTTAATATTTGCTTAACATAGAATATAAATTTTGGAAAAGAGATCAATAATAATTTATAAATAGTATCAAAATATTTCAAAATAATAACAGATAGGCATATGTTAAAAAGTCATTATTTTTTGTAGTAAATTTATGATTAAAACTATTCTATTTATTTATATATTTGTCATGATTTATTTATATATGTATATATAACAGTCTTTGTTTTAGATTTACAAATTAACTCACAAATTTAAATCCCGTTCATATCTGAAATTGATATTAGAACAATTAGAAGAGGCTCCTAATAATGAGTACCATGGTCACCTATATTATGCTTATGAATTTTGATTTGAATTTAAATGAAACTTGATAACTTTTTAGATTAAAATTTCTACATAAGGTAGTCAGTAATAGCAATCTAATTAGCCATCCAATAACTGGTCAATAAATATATATGTATATCAAGATTTTCTGTCAATTATTTACATAGTAGTAATTTTTTGTATTTTTGTATAGAATATTATTAGTATAAATTTTAATTAAAAAACAATCGAAACAGTATATGTCTTTTTTATCAAATTACTTTTTATTTATTGTTTTAAATCAGATATCGATTAATTACAAATAGAAACTAAATTTTTTTTTTTTTTTAGCACCAAGTATGGAGTAAAATCAATATTGATTTTTTTAAAATTGATTTGTTCCGGAAAGAGAGATTTAGACTGTTTTTTTTATATAAAGAATATATTAGAAAAAGTGAATTATAACATTTATTTTTTTTTAATTTTAAGATTAAAATGTTTGTCTGTAACATTTGTATCAATTTTCAGTAGTTTTTATTTTAAATAATAGTAATATAATTTTAAAAATTAACATAATTCTAAAATTACCTTTAAATATTAAAAGAATGCAAATCTCAAATATTTAGATAGTATTCACTTACACTATTTTGTTGTAAACTCATTAAAGCCATTATAAAAGTTTTGAAATGCTCTAATCAATTGATTAGTCTCTAGCACAATCTTGAAGTAATAATGATAATAATAATCATACAGTTATTTTGCCTGATAAATCATATGATGTTCAAAATACCTTGTTATCATTCTCTGAGTATATGGCCTATACATAAAAACTCCTGACTTCATTTACGTAACACCACATTGATTAGATTAACCAAGATTCTGGAAATTTATATTCTTTTGAGCCCATAACTTTAAATGCAATATTAAATGTTTTATTTATTGACAATTTTAATGGAAATTTGTTATTTCTGATATATAGTAGAGCCCCAATATCTATTATATTTTGTTCTAAGCTCCTGCAATGTATGTCACAGATAACTCACATTTATGAATGGTTTACTGTAATGTAAATGTACAATACTTTTCATCATGCATATTTACATAATGCACACACTTTTTATGTGAATAGTATGCATATACAAAATAATATAATACAAATATTTTTAAAAAACAAATTAATAATGTTGTTATTACTATAAATTGAGAGAACAGTAAATTATGTGATTTTGGTTTCTAATGACAGTTTTATTTGATTGTTTGCCTGCTTTCAGCATAGCAGAAATTTATCTAGAAAAATATATAAAAATTCTTGTTTTTTTTCAATAATTGAATATATAATATAAATGTTATGATATTTAATCCAGAAAAGATAGACATACTAAATGTATTGAAAGCATGCTTAGCATGAATAAAAGCTAAAATTTATAAATATATGTCTATCTTTTCTGGGTTAAATGTCTTAACATTTATATATATATATATATAACATTACAATTGTACAGGAAAGAGATAATAATTTTAGTTATCTAATAATTGGATACATATATAAATAATCGAGTCATATATCACATGACTTAATTTAATAAGCTTATATTTACAAATGTAAATATATTGAGCATGCTAATAGCTCTAAACAAGCTCTTTAGTTTCAGATAAAGATTGCCAAAGAATTGCTCTGTTTCTAAGATGGATATTTTTATGAGGTTAATTGCAAATGTCATCAGCATAGATAAGTTTTTAGTTTTTTCTGGAAGATCTGTAATAACTAAATCAATATAGATGAAAAATGTATCTTATGAAAAGCTGTTTTGCAAAATTTCTTTAGATATTTAAACAATAGCCAATCCAAGACTGTCAATTTCAGATTAGCAGTTCTCAACTAAATATCAGTAGTCCAGATTAATCTGGAAGAGTTCTTTTTTCTAATGTATTATCACTTTTCAGTCTTATGAATTTTAGACTTTAGAAAAAGACTTATAAAAACAAAGACCTAAGCCAATAGCAGATGGGTAACCTGAAGTATCATGTAAATTAATATAGCTGTTTTGAAACAAAATATGAAACAAGTTCTTATTTCGTACTATTTAGAAGTGGTTTTATTTTTCTTTTTTTTTTAAAGATTATTCCTCAAATTATATTTATGATCACCTTTTATGGAAAGGATTGTAACTCTAAATAGTCTGAGAATGTTTTCTTAGTATTTATATATTATACTGCCAAATATTGTATCTATGTTTGAAAAATTAGTAGTAGTGAAAGTTTTAATCTATAATTAGTACATTTAAGTTTACTCTTTTGTAGTGGCTACCCATTCTTTAGATATTTTTCCTTTAGATATCAGAAGAGATGTTAACTTAAAGAAAAGTGTATTAAAAATTAAGTAGATTATATTTTCTATTAACTCAAGGTGCACTAAGTAAATATATTTTTTATTTATCAATTTGTGAGCATTTTAGTACATATTTTGTAATCAAGCATTTAATTATTAAACTTTTATTTACAATTTATTTCATAAATATTCTTTAATACTTTCATTAAAAGTTTAACTTGTAAATTATTGTCCTAATATATGTTTTTATATTTTCTTAAACAGTTTTCAAAAGTTCTTAACAATTTCTTATTAATAAGTAAGGAGTTTGTTATTTAACTTTGGTTGAGTTTTTACTTTATTAGTTGCCTTTTTTTAAATCAGTAATACATTTTTCACAATATAGAAGTAGCTACCACAAGTACTCTTATAAATAAATGTCAATAGAAAAACTGTATCGTTTTTTTTAAAATAAATTTGTTACAAAAAGTATTATAACACTTACTTGAAGTCTTCTTTAAGATTTATTTTAGAAGAAATCTTCAAATGATTTACTAGGTTTTCTTGGTATTCTAAAAATAATAATAAACCAAAACATTTGGTTAAAGTAACAGCAATTAGCATTTTTTATTCAAATATTTTAACATAAATTTTAATAAAATAATAATGTTATTATCTTTAAATAATTTTTGGTTTTATTCCATATTTTTTATACACATGATAACATAAGGAATGTCCATATATCATTTTGTGAAGATTGTTTTAAATGCTTGAAATTGCGAATATGTAATTGCAAGTTGAAAAGCAAGTAATGACATTAGATTTTTTGATAATTTAATTGTAAATGATTGGAAAAGTATTACATATTGTATCAAAAATTGGGTAATATGCTTTTGAAGACATTTATAATGTTAAATCTATTCAATATATACATTTACATTTTATTTAAAGTAATTTTTTAAAGAAAAAAAATTGTTGTAAATATATATATTAAGCTCATATAACTTTTTATAATAAATACAAATTAATTTGCAATTACTGTGACAAAACAGCTTTGGATAATAGGCTTTACTTTTATCAAAAATAAAAAGCATGTCAATAAACAAAGTATGGAATTTTTAGATTTTTGCAGCTATTGGTATAATTAATAAAATATTTTTTCCCCAAAATTTTTGATTAGATATTTTTATTGTATTATTAATAGTAGAATATTATTAAAAAAAATTATTGCTAATGTTAACATACATATATGTTAAAGGAGGTTGCCTTGACAACAATTAGAAATTGTTGACTTGTTGATATTGGGGTTGTCTAAGTGTTGACTAGTTTTTAATGATTATATATATAATCATTAAACACCCATCAAGACTTAAACAATCATTCAAAAGGATCCCTATATGATAAATAAAAAAGAGTTGTGTGTGCTACTATCAAGAAAATGAAACATTTGAATAAATTTGTATATGGCACAATATATTTAATTATTAGACTGATTCAACTACAGAAGTCTAATGCTATGAATATGAAAGAATTGTTGAAGCATGCTAAGCAAATAATAAAATAATTTTTAAAAACTATAGTACCTTTTCTGAATATGTTTTTATAAGCTATAAAGAAAGATGAGAGGAGGGGAGGATGTTAAATTTATCACTATTGTCTGTGTAAATGTTTGGGATTGCTTGTTTTTCACTTGGACCACTTGTTAACTTGAAACGTGTTATAAAATAAAAAATAAAAACATTAAAATTCATAAATAAATTTTATGGTACAGCAACAGTCTTTATTTTTTTTTTGGAGCATTGCATGTGATTATGTTTATTAATCTTTACCTTGGGTTACTTTGAAAACACATATTCTAGTCTTCATTTTTAATATAGCATAATCTTTCACATAATAAAATGTTTTCTAAAATTAAAACTAAAAGTTTTACAAATTTTAAGAAAATTTGTAATATGTCTTTTTTAAGGATGAAATAAAAGTAACTGATTTAATAGTTGCTAAAAATAGCTGTAAAATAATCTTAACTTAAAGCTTGATGAAGAATTTAACCAGGAGTCTAAAATGGGTGACAGCAAGTAAGGATGACTGTCTAAATTCTGAAATCAATACAGACTTGGTAACATCAAAGGAACTACAATGACCATTTTCTGTTAGTAACAAAATTACTATCATATTTCTATAAGGAAAAAATATTATTGAAGAAAAATGATATCCATTATGAAAGTATGACACTTTACTATTCATTCTATTTTAAAAAAGATATAGTATAAGTTTTTTGTTTTTTATTTTTATTTTTGAGTGAATGTAAATATATGTGTAATTGTGTTCTCTAAATTTATTTTTAATAATTACATTATTTTTTTAATTTTTTGCTTATACCATACTTTTAATCTATATGTGTATTCTACATGTATGATAAAGTATCTATGTTATATAAATATGTGCATCAGTAAACAATAAGTATTTTATTGTAATCAAAGCTTATCAACAAAACATTAGCTATTATATGTAAGCATATAATGTATGTGGGGGAGAGCTTAAAGTAAAATACAACGGTTGTTGCAGTTCCATTGTTTAATTAAAGAAGTTGAATGAGAGATCTTAAGATGTTTAAGCACTTTGTGAACTCTTAGATGACAAACATTCAATTATTTATATATAAATTAATTAAATGTACAAATCTAAACTATACTATGTAGGCATCCCTGCAAACTGGCTTTTTTCATTTTATTATCTGTGTAGGTATATATGATTTAAAAATAAAATTAATAATTCTATTTACTTTTAAAATTAAAAGTTCAAATGAAAGTCAGAATGATTTAGTATAATTTTATGCACATAAATCTACAGAAAAATGTTTTAAAATATGTTAGATTAATATGCATTATGGCATGGTTTAAATTCTATTCATCTATTATTTTTTCCCTTCTATTAGTACTAACAGATCTACCCTTTCTTTATTATTTTTAATATTAAAAAAAAAACAGCATTTTTGTTATAATGTTTGCATTTATTTTGAAAATACATATGCATGGTCTTCTTGTCATTCTTACTCTATCTTACCAATAGAGATGAATATTAAATTTAAATGTTGCTTAAAATTTAATTTTTAGTTTTTAACATAATTTGAATTAGTTTTTCTATATTTTAAAGTAAGGTTTCTGAAATTCTTAATATATTATTTGAAAAGAAGTATGAAATAGAAAATGTTTTTGTTGTATTTATTGCAATTAGTAAGAATGATTAGATCTAACCACTAAACAAAATGGCACCAAGGGAAATGTTTTCATCTATTTAAAACTTTATTATAATTTGACATGTGTTCATTTTCCCTATTATATGTGTAGCACATTTGCATTTATTGTAGATCTCTGGAAATATGTTTGTGAAAAATTATTCTCACTGACATACAAGATAAAATGATAAAATGTGTTTTTAATAAAAGTAGAATATTTTATAATAATATAATTATAGAGTAAATGGCTTAGCAGTGGTGGCAACTTTAGAAAACTCATTACTGATGATTTTTTAGTTGTAAAATCCTGTTGCCTAGTTACCTCATCATACTTTTTAGAAGGAGTAGTTAAGATATATATGGAATTTTTTTAATGATTTAAGTATATACTTCTATGGATATGTAATATGCTTATGTACTATTTTCAGTTTTGATATAGAATATCCATTAATACTATTCTTATGTTTATATGATTATGAGATTTTCATTCAGACTCATTCCATTAATAATAGTGTGTATACTTTTTTTGGATAATTAATTATTTTAAGATTTTCTCAGTTTATAAAATTTCATAATAGAAGCTAAATAACTGCTAGATAGTTTGTGCGCATGTTGTAAACATCCACTTCTATCTCATATTGTCACACTTAAGATTTTTTTTTTAGCTGGGAATTGACCAAGTAATATTAATCAAGTCAAACCTCCAGCCATAAGTAAATATTAATTATTACTTAATAAGATAAATAATTTAAATATTGTTATTAGATTCACTATTCTTACAAAATAAAATGTAAATTGACTTATTTTATGCTTGCAAGTGGAAATGTGATCATAAATGATGGTGCATTTATATTAAGAAGCATAAAAAGTTGTTTTTTTTTGTATTTTTATGATTATATCTATTCTGTATATATAAAGTTGTAATATTGAATAACATTATTGACTAAAAATCCCAGATGTATATATTGTTAATAAGCAATTAAAATGGCCACTTTTATTTATTTATTTATTTTTAAAAAAAAAAAAAACTATTGTTAAGCACTGGCAGAAAAGGGAATCTGTAATAAAAAAATAAAATATTTTGAAAAAAATCTTATTAATTATTTATTTAATAATAAACTTCTTCTGGATCAATTAATTTTTTGTTAAATAAAAAAAGTTTCATTTTGTGAAATAGTTATGGACTTATATAGGGGGGAAATGGAACTTAAATTTCTCCTTATAGACAAACAATTATTTATTATGAACATTATTGGTAACTTTTTATAAGATTTTAATGTATATGCTGCTTTCAGAATTAAATATAGATAAAATAAAACTTTCAAGCAGAAACACAGCATCTATAATTAAAAACTATTAATAATTATTTATTTAACATAACATTTGCCATGGCCCTATTAATAAAAGAATAAAATATAGTGTGTGCATATTGAATTATATATTTAAAAAAAGAGAAAATCATTATTAAAATGTTACTTTATTAATATTATTTTTGGAAAAAAAGATTGATGGAATTTAAAGGGATAAGGGACAAAAGTCTCTAGTATATACATATAAATTGGAAAAAGTGAGATATCAATTCAGAAATTGATTGGTAGTTTTTTTTTAGACCAAACTACTTTAGATGAAGACAGACATATTTATTTTTTATGATTATTATGGTTTTCCAAAGTTAAATTAATGCTTTCTGGAATTTCTAATGGAGAAGATCTTCCAAACTTATTAAATTATAAATTGTATTTTTTTGTCACACATAATGGCATTTATTAAGAAGAAAAAATATTTTTTTTGTAAGGTTTCCCACTTGTAAATACATTTAATGTATAATAAAAATTTTATTTTAATACATATATGTGTTGAAAGATGACTAGCTAAGTAATTACATTAGCAGGTAGGTAGATAGACAGATATGGTTGAAAGTTAAAATATTGTTTGCTTTTGGATATGTAATCCAAACATTGAGTTGCATTGTGTTTTTTTTTAAATAGGTATTTAAGAAAACAAAACTGAAAGTCTATATTATTCAGTATTTTTCTGTTACTTTATTTTAAAATTCAATTTTCAATTAAAATAAGCTTAATAAAAAATAACAATGATTTATTGCCTTAGATTTCATAAGAAGTTTGAGCACAGGAAATGGTAGTGCAGAATTGCTATACATGGATGTTGAATTCCAGAATTTGTCACCCTCAATTGTATATACAGAAAATTAGCTTTTTTATTTTATTATTATTATTATTATTATTATTATTATTATTATTATTATTATTATTATTATTATTATTATTATTATTATTATTATGATGATGATGATGATGATGATGATGATGATGATGTTTCAAAGAAAATAACTTTATTGATAACCATAGAGTTACATTTGCTATAAGACACTTCATATACATATATTTACATTGCTAGTGAGTAAACCAAGTTTAAGTTGGTATCTGTGATGTACAAAAAAGGAACTTAACTTAGGAGGGAAAGATATTTAAACATTGTTAGGGAGGGTGAAAATACATATGTATACGTTACATTTATGAGTGCTGCTTGCTGTAATCATAGTTCTCCAAAGTCTTGGGTTATCATTGTTCAATTTGCAAAACTTCAACTTTGATGTATATTGCCATGCTGGGTTTAGTTTGCTTTCCAGTATTTGAGGTCTGATTTTGTTGTTACTGTCCTTTATATTAATATTATGCAATCAAAGACAACATTCTGTTTTTTTATTTGTAGATTATTATTATTATTATTATTATTATTATTATTATTATTATTATTATTACGTTTCAATAAAGGCTTTATTGATCTCAATGGTTTACATAAGTTTACATCTAGAAAAATTTGAAATTTAACATACAATGAATAATATTAGGGTAAACACATATAAATGAATTTAGTGGTTACACTTTGTGGTTAATGGACTATAACTATATAAAAATTAAACAAGCAAAAATAATCAGAGTTCTAAAGTTTGAGGAGCTTATTCAGTTTTGTCCGCATATCACTTTGAATGTTAGTTGTATGATAGTTTTTCTTTGCAGCATTCACAGCATTGATGGTTGTTTTAACAATGACCATGTTGCTGCATATAAGTGGGGGTTGGTTATTATTTTATCTCTATTTCGAATGTGTAGCAGTTTGTTGCTAAATGTAGCTGGGTGTCGTCTGGTGTTATTGCCAATTAAGAAAGTACATCGGGTGCACCAATACGCATATAGAACAAATGTGGCTGCCCTAATGCTAGGTATTGATCTTCCCTGAAAAGCAGCTATTATGTGATTAATGATTGTACCGGTTTTCTGTAGGTGTTACATATCATCTGTCGTGTTTGGTTAAGTGCTACACATTGATAAATAAAGTGGTCCAGTGTCTATTATTATTATTATTATTATTATTATTATTATTATTATTATTATTATTATTATTATTATTATTATTATTATTATTATTATTATTATTATTATTATTATTATTATTATTATTATTATTATTATTATTATTATTATTATTATTATTATTATTATTATTATTATTATTATTATTATTATTATTATTATTATTATTATTATTATTATTATTATTATTATTATTATTATTATTATTATTATTATTATTATTATTATTATTATTATTATTATTATTATTATTATTATTATTATTATTATTATTATTATTATTATTATTATTATTATTATTATTATTATTATTATTATTATTATTATTATTATTATTATTATTATTATTATTATTATTATTATTATTATTATTATTATTATTATTATTATTATTATTATTATTATTATTATTCAAAAAAGGAAGTTTATTAATCAAAGAAATACAGAGTTTTTTACATTGATTTTACATTGATTTTTTACAGTGATTTTTCCATTGGTTTTATATACAAGCATTTTTATAGTCTTCGGTTACATGTTTTCAATAAAAAGTTATCTAATTTTTACATAAAAAATTATTTATTGTAGAGAGAGGAAAAAATTGTTTTTTATTTCCATATTTATTGTTATTGAATTTTCAGTGTTCTTGAATTTTTGGTGCTTATAGCATTGATTGTTGTTTGATAAGAGACCATGTAGCTGCATAAATATGGGGATTTGCTATTGTCTTGTCTCTATTCCGTATTTGGTTTAGTTTGTTGTAGAAAGTGGATGGATGCCCTCTGGGGTTGTTGCCCATTAGATAGGTACACCTGCTATACCAAAAAGCATATAATACAAAGGTTGCTGCCCTAATGCTGGGTATTGATCTGCCTTGAAAAACCTTAATTATTTGACAAATGGTCATGTTTTGCTGGTGGTATATTGCACTCATCATTGTTCTTACATTGTGTAATGCAGTACATTGATACAATAGGTGTTGTAGGGTCTCTTCAGCCTTGTGGCATAGTGCACAAAAAGGGTCTATTGAAACATACATCCTCTTATGGTGTAAGAAGTATGTTGTTGGCATTGCGATGAGATTTACTTTTAGAATGAAATCAAAAAATTTGGTGTCTAGCGACCACTTTTTGTATTCATGTAGTAATTTTCTGTTGTTTATTCCGAGTATTGTGTTATCGTCGTTTAGGTCTCTTTCCTGTTGAATTTGTTCGTGAATGTTCCAATATGAATATTTGTGTGTATATTGCTCTGTTCTGTTAAAAGTTGTTTTATATTGATGGATGATTGATGATATATATAGCCCTGTCAGGGGTGGTTTGTCAGTTGGAGTAATTTGAATTAAGCATTTAAGTTTTGGAAATTGATTCATAATGGAAATTACTAGATTACTTAATTTTTGTGTATAAAAAATGTCAATATTGTGCAAACCTAGACCATTTTTAATAAGGGGTTGATTTAGTCTTTTTGTTGATATTGCAACCACTTTTCTTGACCATAAAAGTTGGTTACAGATGGTTTTAATCTTTGCTTTGAAAGCTTTTGAGAATTTTATTATTGGTAAATAATATGTTATTTTTGTCATTATAAGTTGATTTATTAGCTGGACCTTAGAATATATACAGAGATATGTTTTTGATAGGGAGGTGCCAATGCATTGTGCTTCTTCTTTTAATCTATTTTGTATTAAACACCTCATTCTGGTTATTCCCAGATGAAACGGGAATCCTAAAAAACGCATTGGTTTTGCTTTGTAAATGGACGTGCATGGTTTTCCGGTAAACATAGACCAAGCAGTAGTCTTTTCTGGATTAAACTTCAATTTGTATTGTTGCGTATATTCTTTAAGAATTTTTTGTAATTGTGGTAATTGTTTTTTTTGAATTGAGAAAAACAGTGATGTCATTCATATAAGCCAAGCAAGCTATATATTGTGTAGTGCTGGGTACTTGAATGCCGGTAAATGTTTTTTGGATTTTTTCTATTAAAGGGTTAATATATAGAATAAATAACAGTGAACTGAGAGGAGAGCCTTGGGATATGGATTGGGTGGGAACAAATGATGGAGAATTTTTTCCATTTAATGTTGTGTATTTTTCTGTTGAGAAGTAGATTTGCAATGATGTGCAGATGTGTCTTGTGTATTTCCAAGCATGTCTAGCAATATGGCAATGTCTACTCCATCAAAAGCTCCCTCGATATCTAGTTGAATTGCTATTGGACTATATTTTTTTTCTGTCTTGTTGAATCCAGGATTGCTTTGAATAATGCTGCTGCTTGAATTGTGGATGAGTTCCTTTTGGCAAATTGAACTTCTAATATCAGTGGCATTATATGTGGTTCTATTGTTTCTTTTAGTATTTTTTCAAGAATTTTATTATTATTATTATTACTATTATTATTATTATTATTATTATTATTATTATTATTATTATTATTATTATTGTTGTTGTTGTTGTTGTTGTTGTTGTACAATCAGTTGCTTGGAGGATCATGTGACATTCATGCTCTAGGAGTGACAAATTGGGCTTCAATCTAAAAATCTAACTCCATTACTGTGCTATGCTTCTGTCATTTCTTACCATTGTGATTATGATTCCAAATTTATATTTTCGGTCAAATCAATGCATATTACACAATTCTTCACATGCGCCAAATCAATCCCTCAGCATGGTTATACTGCTTGCCCTCCCACCAACATTATTGATAAGTTGTAGACATTCCCACAGATGCTATCTTAGAAGCCTGTGTTATAGAATTCCACCTTTTTTTTTTATTTTTCACTAGTGCTTATATTTATCACTCTAAATTTAATTTAGTTAGAACTTATTTTAATGTAGTCTCCATTCTAACATGAAAAATCAACTTATTTTAATAATAATGTTACAATGTTTTTTTGTTTTTTTTTTATAAGGATAGCTAGTTAGTAATGCATTAATAAGTGTAAAGTTTTAATTATTTAGATAGTACATTGTTCAGCTCATTTCACTTATTAAAATTAATACATATTTATAATATTGACGTGATTACATTAATAATGATTACACATGAATAATAAACAATAAAAATGTTATTGAAAATACTTAATGAGAGTATGAAAAAAAATTATAAAGATGTGTTTTTGCTTTATGCATTTTATATTAGCAATGAAATAAAATGAGTTGAAAGTTTGATAATAGTAGCAGAGTAGCCATGTTTCTAAATGTATATCCTTAATTAAATAAATCATTGTATAGTGTTCGTTTCTTAGGACGTTTTGTGATATTGAAGAACCCAAGTAGCAAATTACGATTAAGCTCCTGGTTTGTGAAGAGTGCCTGGTTGTCAAATATTTGCAAATTGAGTACAGTTGTTCCATTCAAATATCAAACTGAATTTTTTTTTCTTTTATTTAGTTAGATAAGAACTGATTCAGAAATCTTTAGCTTTTGAGTCTGCTGCTAATCTAAAAAACACGTGACTGTGCTTATAATCACTGTAGATGCTTGATTCAATGTTTTCCGGAAGCTTTTCGTAATAGAAATATATATATATGTATACTGATTGGGAAATATTCATGAATTTCTTTTCTATGATATATTTATTACATTTTTTTTAAAAAATTCAATATTAATTATTATAAAATTGTGTAAAATATTGTAAAAAAATTTATATAGGATTATTTATGCAAACAACATATTACAAAAAGTTCATTTTCACCTTCTAATAAAATAAATATCTGGAATCAAAATTGTAATGTATTTAAAAGTATGCTTTGAATTTTGAAAAAAAATGTATTAAATAATTAATTTTAATCTCGTAATCTTAGTCAAATTTAAATTTAATTATACTACTAACTTGATACTTTAGCAATATAACGTTTCCATTGGTAAAGGGTGATCTGCATTGAAAATATATTAAAATTAAACTTAATATTGTTTATATGTTTACATTTAAGAAGTATGTTTATAGTTGCATATAATTAAAATGACAGTCTAAGAAAAATAACAATAATACTTTTCTTTAATTATACTAATAACAACATTAAAATTTTCATTCTTTAAGTGTATAGCAATAATTGTATCATGCCAGGATTATATATTATAGAATATAATATATTTGGTGTTTGTATATAATAATTAATTTGGCAAAGATATAAGTAAACTTTATGCGCAAGTGCCTATAAGAAACAGTAGGACACCTCCCTCATCCACAGAATAGATGTGCATCATATTAAATAATATTCATTTGTTTTAATCAATGTAATCATCTGACTAACCCAGAAACTGGAATCTTTACCCTTTAATCAATAATCGGGGAGTTAATTCAGTTAAGTATCTGAAAAAAAATTCTAAACCTGCTTGTGTTCTGAAAAAATGTCCCAGTTTTATCTGACTTAAAATTAGTAGTTAAATATTTAAATCATTAAATTAGCGTATAAAAAATAAATAAATATCTGTGTTTTTAAGATTATTGTCTGTTGTGCAGTTTCTTTCTTATGTTAAATTTGTTATTAGTAATAATTATTGATCTTTATATTATTTTTATGCAGAGTTTTTCTTTTTTCTGCAATTATAAAAGACTATTTTTATCGATTTTTTTTGTTTTGTTAGGTATATAATGAACTTTTAATCTCAGATATATACATATATTTTGAATTAAGTATTATAATATCTGTTTTCAATAATGAATATATATTTTTTGCCCAAAAGTGGATTCAGAAATCAAAGCAGTGGTGTACAAATCTGTGCTATGAGGATAAGGATAGTATTTTATTTTTCTTAATATAATCAGCTTCGTAAAGCATCTCATAATGATTGCATTGACTATAGTAGAACTATTATGTTTTGGAAATATTCATTCATGGTATACCTGAGAAAATATGTTCTATAATTGAATAGTTCATATGAATATCACAGTTTGAATTCTGAAATGGCTTCTGAATAAGAGAAATAATCTTTACCATCCAAATGAAGACTTCTTTATAGTGTTTTTTCTATAATTCATTGATTTTGAAAAAAAAAAGCTTGATAAAGTAAAATGTGATAAATTATTTAATACTAAAAATTAATAAAAATCATCATTAAAGATCGCTAATTTATTTATACAGAAATAAAAATCCAAATATTTGAATCAGAAAAAATGTTTTAGAAGATATTACAATATTTAGAGGTATAAAATGATTATATTATCTCATCAGGCCATTGGTTGATTCTTTAGAAAGGATCACCCTAAATGATAATAAGATTAATAATTCAGATATTCAAATAATGCAATCCTCATAAACAAAATATTTTTTATAATACTATCTATAAGTAATTTAGTATGTAATAAAATACCTGCAGAATAAAGTATGCATTAATATCAACATTATTTAAAACTGTGCCTATCATGTATTGATATTTGAATTACTAATAGAGTGATAAAGTAGAATTGTCAATTCTTACCTTCTCAAGGACAACTGAAGTTTTCTTATGTTCAACAAATTATGATTAGCACATTTTATTTAAAAGAATAAACATAAATATTTTCATATATATTTATATGACAAAATATCTCAATAAAATTGATAAAGCATTAGCTTTCCCAGCCCTTATTCTCAGTTTAAATTCCAGTTGGGTAAATTTTTTTCAGGTTCTGATCAGACTAATGATTTTTTTAAAAGCATCTTGACCATAGCTGATTCAAGCAATGTTCTATTTGAATATTTTTAGCTAAAGAATACAACAAAGTTAGAAAATTGCTTTAACTGGGAGCATCTGAAAATTGGCAAGTCTGGGTGGGTAATACTTTTCCCTTCAGTGTTCATTTATGTTGGTGCAAGGAAGAGAGTTGTTAGAAATCCTGTTGTTTTACAATAGACTCTATAATAGCTATTTTATCTTTATTTACAATGTTATCACTACTGAATTGTAAAGAATGAAGTTTTTTTCTTAGAATTGTTAATGCATTTGTTTTCTTTTCAATTATTAATTGTAATAAAAATTAAAATGACCTATTTTAATGAAAGTGATCTAAATGATTTGGTACAGTGGCAGTGTCACAGCTTCTGGAACTCAAAGTCCTTGAATAACAGTCAAGTTTGGTCTTTTCAGATGCTCAAATGGTAGCTAATAATGTGTAAAAACTAATGACAAAACACATTCCAAAAGATTAAGAAATACAAAAATGGATATTATATTTCAATATATATATATTTGAATTGCGGTATTGAATGAAAAATTAATTTTTATTTAAAATTATAATTTTTTTTTAATTTCAGGAAAATAAAAAGTTTATTTAGAATGATATTCTTTTATATCATTTCCGTATAATTTAAAGTAAAAATTTAATCATAATATTAAAAAAAAAAAAAAAATCCGTTGAGATATTGTTAAGCTTTTATAAATCACGATGTCTCTCATCTGCTTTGTTTTGTTCTGTTATTAGTTCTTTGATCTTATTCGATAAAATCTCTCATAATTATGAGATTATTTTTAATAATGATAAGAAAAGAATTTAATTTTCTAAATTTCTTAAAAATTTTAGACCATTTTTAAAATGTTAATTTTAATTACACTTGTGTTGTGGAAAATCTATTTAACATGCTTACAGTATCTTGATTGCGAACTATGAAGGAAAGAATGGAAAAAACACTCGTAGTAATTATAACACTTAATGGACATACTCATAAAATTAAAAGTATAAGCAAAAATTACTAAGAGTATAAAGTAAATTTTATACAAGGTTTGCCACAAATCTTTGCATTAGATTAAAATCTTGCATATTTTCCTGAATAAATAAGTTTTAATATAGAGTTTGTGTTATAGCTCAACCCACCATCAACTAATGAACTAGTCCAAATTCCACTTTATCTTAATGGGATTGAACATTTATCCCTACAAGCCAATGGATATATGAATAGATAAAATATATCCAATAGCAGAAATAGGCCAATAGATGATGATGTTCAGTAAATCTAATTGCTCTCTTTATGGAAGGGGTTTGATTATAAATAGGCAGTCCATTTGGAGGTAAAGTCATACAACGACAATTATTGTCAAGTGTTGGTGGCCTTGTGGTTAGCACAGTTGCCTTCCAAGCAGCTGGCCCAGATTCGCTTCCCGGTCAACACTTTGACACATGAAAAAAAAAAAGTCACACAATTACAATTACTGTCAGAGCCAAACAGCAGATTTCACTATATGATTAAAGCAGTGAAGTAAGTTTACACTAGAACTGGAAGCTGTTAAAATGTAAACCAGACATGACACAAGCTGTCACAGAACAGCTGAAAGTACCTACTTGAGACAAGTTGTCACAGTATAGTGAACCTAGAAAGTATCTGAAGTCTCTTTCTTCAATAGTTTTATGGCAAGCCAAATGCTGTACTGAGCTAATATATCAGATGTACAATATATCAGACACATTATTGTATATATTTATAAATATATTGTGTATAAATAAGATAATAAAACATTTAATCATATTTATGAGTCTGTGTTTATTACATTCATATATAAACACAACAGTTTGCTTAAAGCAAAAGCACTTTCAAGAATTTTGATGAATAGTTATTTTTAATTGTAGATGAAATGTTATCAGAGTTATATGATTTTAGAGGATCATGAAGCATTACAGATATAGTTTTTGTGGCCACGCAAATGTAAAAATAAAAATTGTCAGGAACAAAAGGGTGATTTATATATTGCTATTATTGAATTGGCCAACATGTTTGTTAATTGAAAAGTTTTATGGCATTGTTGAAATTAATGGGTTGTTCACCAAAATTTATTCATATACAACTTCTACATAATAGAATGAGAAAAAGTAACATTACTACATATTTGAGGCATTTAAAATGAAAACTGTTGTTAAACAATTGTGCACTGTTTTCAATACAGTTTTTAATCTTTATGAGACTTGTCTTTGAAAATTATTTATAGATATGTCAGTGAAACAGGATAAAGATGAAATACAGGTTTGATAATAGAATTTTACATTTAAATCAATTAAAAGCAAAAACACAAACTTCACCCTTTTGTATTCTGGATTTATATATAGTGTGCTGATGATTGTGCCATATTTTCCAGTTCAAAAGACAATTTATAGAAATGTTCTTAATGTTTTAAAGACTTTGATTTAATAATTAATGCTCATGTTTTTTTATTTGCTAATGAAGGATGAAAATCCTCTACAATTTTTAGCTTGAATAGTTATCAACTTGAGAATGTAATTCAGTTTAAATATCTTGGTAACTTTAAAGATAAACTAAGATGTTAAATCCAACACAGACCTCAGTGTGTTGCTGCCAGTTTTAAGAAATTAAAAGATAGAGTATTTAATCACAGGAAAATAACTACTACAATAGAGTTAACTGTATGTAGAGCTGTTATTTTACCTAATTTATTGTATGGAAGTAAGACTTGGATATCCTATCAATGCAATATAAAAGCATTAGAAAAGTTTCATTTAAGGATGTTTCATAAAATTTAAAAATACAAGAGCAAGATCATAAAACCAAACAATATATTCTCCAACTTGCTATTAAAATTACTATAGAGACTATTATTGTAAAATCACATCTTTATTGGATGGGATGTAAAATGAATGAACAATGCAAAACTTCACAAAAAAGTGTTCTATAGTGAACTTGATCCTGATTTTCATGGAAAAGGTAGATCTCATCTACATTATAAGGATTATCTCAAAAGCATTGTAAACAAATGCAATATTGTTTCCTGTTGGGAAAATATGGTAGAGAAATGAAATAAACTGGAAATCTGCAATTGGCTTGGTATTGAAATATTTCAGAAAAAAGTTGTCTGCTAAAGAAATTAAAAGTTGGTATCTCAAAATATCACATAAACAGAAAAATGGACCAACATGTTCTGTATGTGGACATATTTGTGGATCACATACTAATTTGTATAATCATTGTGAAAGCTTATTTCTAGAGCAGTTTTTTTTCTTAGAGTTGGAATGGCTGTATCCATTTATGAGTAGCTGCTGTATATATGTATGTTGCATAAATAAATATATAATCAAATGGGTTTATATCTCAGTAGGTTTGCCATTCTATTATGCACCAAATAATTCATGATTTTAATTCTCTCAGTTAGAGCAAAAAATCATATTCCGCACCAGATAGGAACCCCAAATTGTTAATGCATTAAAAGGAAATCTGCAATTAAAGTATAATATTATGGGAGAGCTATCTTATAATAGTTTACTATTATTTTCTATACATTTTGAAGACACAAACTTTGAAAATAAAAATAAAAAACTTAAGGGTTTAGATAGCCAAAGGATTTTTGTTTCTATATATCCATATAAATATAAGTTCACTCATTATTAGAAATATATATATATACACACACATTTAAAAATATTTCTAAATTCTTATATATTTTACATTAAAAAAGTTATTATTATTAAATTGTGTTCTATTTTCATATTTTAATATCCCAACTAAAAACATTTACTGTAAGCTTGAATAATCCAAAGGATATCAGGCAATATAGTACCATAATATCCACACTTCCAGATTGGCCTCTAACCTTTTGTTTCATTAGTGAGGGGCTTAGTAGTCAAATCTAGAACTAAAATACTTATGCATCTAGCGCTTATCTTTCACTCCTTTTATATTATTCAAGAGAATAACCCAATGCCCATTAATTATTTAAACTTGCAATAGATGGTTCTAAAATAGAATCTGCTCTTGGTAACATATGATTAATATAATTAAAAGAATGTTTGTTTATATATATATAATATTTAAATACATGTATATTGTCTATACTAAATTTAATTATAAGGGACTTGAACTCAAACTTTCAAACTCCGCACAGTCATCCAATTTATCTTATTCAACTGAAAGCCTGAGTTCAAGTTCCTTATATATATATTTGATTGGCTTGCTTTTTTTTAAAGAAATGACCATACAAGCAGAATTGGGAGATTTTTTTTCAGTAAATTAGATTCTAGCTTTTTTTAACTGGAGGTTAAAGTAAGAAAAATCAATTAAACCTGTAATATTCTCCAATGGTTTTCAACATTTGAGGAGAGTAGTCTTTGTCCAGAAGCAAGAAATTTAATGATTGCACTTTATTTTGCTTTATGATGAACAATGGTACAGTACCACCAATGATGATGAAGCATTAATATTTGATTATAAACTTATAGTACTCTATTGTCTAATTACCATTCTAAAAAAAATACGTAAAGAATTTTGAAACTTTTTGCTTGACCGTCTTTTTTTTTGTCAAGCATTGGTAGCCGAGAGGTCATCACAGCTGCCTTGCAAGCAAACAGTTGCTTGCAGACAGTTGTCGTGGGTTCGCTTCCAGGCCGATGCTTTGACATATGGAAAAAAATATATAGATCATTCGTAAGAATATCATGTACCTATTTCGAGACATTGAACTCAGTATCAGGAGACAGGTAAAGTAACTAAATAGTAATATACTATCACCATTTGATAATCATCCCCAGTGATAAATCTGTCACGACTTGATTCATTTAATGCCATTTAATCTAGCATCTCGATTTTAGAATTGCATATGAAGTTTAACTTTGTATTTTGCTTGTTTTTTTCCATGCAGTTTTTAATAAAATAAATTATATTAAAAGAATGGAAAGTAGTATACCTAATATATTGTACCCACAATCTAATCCTTTCACTCTCGGAATGATGATGATCGAACCCCATCATGATTTATATATATATAAACATAATTCACGTAATCATATTATAAAATTGTTTGTTTTAAATCTTTTATAAATAACAAACTATTTTATTTGTTTATCACTTTATCCATCTGCGTGTTTTTCCCTTTTTTTTTTCACTTTCTATATATATATTACTATATAACACACACGTTACACCAAAGTATAACCAGTTCAATTTGCTGCTTGCTTTTTTTTTTTTTTTTTTGGCTCTCAACCAACTTAAATTGGAAATTAACAGGCAATTGAAGAATTAAGATAATATACGTGGATATTAAAAAAGGTTGATATTCAGACAGCTTGTGAAACCTAAGTGAATGATTGCTGTTTTCCTATTAATGTCACTGGTTTAGTCTAGATGGATCATGTTCACACCATTGAGCAGAATCATTGCCGTCAGAGAAATGTGCCAAATCATTGTTTGTAAATGAATTTGTGGGTTTATCAATGCTGGAAGTGAAACTATAATTAAATTATTTATACTGAATAATCCTGCAGTGACTTACAAAGATCAATTAAAAATTTTATTTATTACTTAGTAAAAGTTAATGGCTATTCAAGATGAGCTTTATGAGAGTGAAAGAAAAAAAATTATTTTTTTTTTAAAAAAAATCCTTTTGTTTTAATGCACATATTTAAAGTGTCTATTGGAAGATAGGTTAAGACTGTAAGGTAGTCTATAAAGTATGTGCTGTAAGTGATCATTGGAGAGGCATACAATTTGTCAGTGAGTGCTTCCATTAATGTTTTTGATATGTTTTTTGAGTGAACTTATGTTTAGTTAGTTAGGAAGTAGTGCATCGTTATAGTGTGTAAGATTATTATGAAAATTAGTCGAGCGATGTTAAAATTCCTCCAATCTTTATAGAATATATCAGTATAGTGTCCTGCTTTATTTGGCGCATATGCTTACCCACTTCTATACTAATCCAGTAAATGTGAGATAGTTTTTAGTAAATAGCTATGATTATATATATATTGTGTATGAAAATAAATAATACTGTAGATTATAAAGAAAATATAGTGATAGAACAGCGGAGGTTCCTGGATCGGAGCTATACCTAAAACTCGAACACTGCGTGACTTTTTTGAGAAACTGATTATTAGGATTAATAATTTTTATGCTTATATAAATAGTCTATTGCGGGGCCTAAAATTTCCCCAGCATATCTCTACAAAAAATATGCATCAGGCTAGTCAAATGCTAGATCATGAGAATATACATTTTTCCTTACTTGTTTTATCTTCTCAGTAAAACTATGTAAATATCCATTTACAATATCACTAATTGTCACACTAGTTAGCTGAACTGGCCATAGGGGGTGGCTTCATGAGAGCAAATTCTCAAATTTATTTGGGAAGTTTTTTAAACTAAACTTTAGTTATAGACCGGCAAGTGTTTGAATTTGCCACCCATATCTTAAGACCTTTACTTATATATATATATATATATATTATAATTCGATGTCTGTATTTCTTAAAATCAATATCTCTTATAATTGAATATTTATTAATATAGTAATTAAATATATGTAAAGTATAACTTTAAATTTTTTATCCATTTAGGAGCGTTTTGGACTCATAGTCTTTGTCAACTAAAGCACTTCTAAGTGGATAAAATTTTTAAAGTTATACTTTACATATATCTAATTACTGTATTTATAGATATTCAATTATAAGATTACATATATATATATGTGTGTGAGTAAGTGGTGATTAGAATGTAGTCTTTGTCAACTAAAGCACTCCTAAGTAAATAAAAATTTTAAAGTTATACTTTACCTATATCTAATTACTGTATTTATAAATATTCAATTATAAGATTACATATAAATATATATATATGTGTGTGTGTAAGTGGTGATTAGAATATTTAGGATTATATGTGTCAAAGGAATCAGTTGCCTATAATATCATTAAAAATATTAAAATAAATATAATGAATATTATTTGTATATAAGGGCCCATCCATTTAAAAGTTTGTCCAGTAAATTCTAAAGTTACCACTATGCTCATTATTAGCAGTCACTCATAAATGAATATGCTCATTTTAATGATGGGGGGGGGGGAATAAATATAAACACATAATCACATAATTCTTAACTCTGTTTATTTGATACCTTATGAAAATAACTTAACTTTTTCTGCAGCAACTTTACTTCTCCATTCTATTTTCACTCTGAAAATAAGAATATATTGATTATAGTGTCTTGAGATTGCAAATGTGATCTGCTTTTTCTATTAAAATCATATTCAGATCTACCATTATATATATATATATGTATATATATAGTGATATTACTTGTTTTATATATCCAATCCAATAAAGATGTGTTTTTTATAGTGTCTGACTTGATAAAATTACATCCATCTAATTGAAGAGCCTGCTAATTGATCTTATCATAACTTTGGATTTTTTTCAGATTAGATAAAATGTTTCTATTGATTTTATATTCATTCATAAACAGATTCATGATTCATTTCCATACAACAAATTAGGAAAAATAAAACATCCAAGTTAATTGAAGTAATTATATAATGTTGTCCAACTGCACTATGTTTTAATTTGTAATCCAACAACAGCACATGCGTGCTGCATCTCTACATTCTTGATCCTGATTTAATTCAAATAATTGATACATTACTTAATTACTAAGGTAGATTAAATGTTAATGTTTTTTTTAAATAGCTAAATATTTATATAATCATTCATGATTACAAATATCACACTTTTGTTGATAAAATCCTGAAAAACAATATATCAATTCTTATGTTATTAATGTTATGAAGAGTAAATTTTGTTCATATTTATACCAAGATATGGGCATTAAATGTGAATCTGGCTTTAATGATGATTGAAGAAACTAAAGATTCAGAAATTAAGCACTAATTGAATAACTCATTTTATTTCAATCAACCATGCAATTACTTGCTTTGCTGGATTACTAATTTAGATATGATTGTCTATCTCAAAGTAAAGGCAGTATTTTTTTGTTTGTTTTGATAACTTTTATAAGGCTGAATATGAACATGTAATATTATTAATCATCACCATTTTCAACCACTATCAATTCACTGCAAGATGGAAGTTTCTTCATATTTCTATTAGTTTCTCTGACTCAGAATTTTTCTTTTTCACATCAATCCGGCAAGTTTTATTATCTCATTTATCCACCACTTGCACAATTTCCTTTTAAGTCTTTTATAATTCTTTGGGATTCATATGATTTTTTGCACCATATCCAATCCAATTACATCTCAGCCTCTTAATTCTTTCAATGAGATTAATAAAGCCTATTTGGTTTTTTTTTTTCATCCATCAGTTTCACTTTTGAACTCTTTTTATTATTCTCAATACAGTATATAACTATTCATATTTTATTATATGACCTGGAACCTTCATTAATTATCTAAGTCTCAGATCCATTTTGAGTGATTTCCAAATGTAGTCAGCCATAGTTTATTTTTATGTACCCTTGATAGTTCATCATCATTTTCAGCACTATTTTTACTTGCCTTCTTTATAACCAGAAAAAAAAAAGTAAAAATTAATTCTGAATATTTTAGTCTCAGAAATATATAAAAATAGATGACAATGGCCTCCAAGCTGGGCATACCAACTAATCTTCATGCCATCTGTCATTCATATAATTTTAATTGTACTTAATGTTGTTGTTTTAAATCATTGAATATCACATAAGTCACTTTATATTTTTAAAGCAACCTTTATTATAATTAAGATTACAAAACAATTTTGGGTCTTCTTCTCAGTTACAGATTACAATATATTCAATTTTCAAAGTTAAATCAATTGTTTTCTAAGTTAAAAGGTTTACATGCAGTGACAAATCTTTACATGAAAATATTAATATAATCTAGTTACATGCCTATTTGTATATTGGTCAACATGACCCAACCATGGTGAAGTCATCAGAAGTCCAGTGATCCCCAGACCCTGAAGCGAAGACCCGTTTGCTTTAGGCAGACATTCAGCATTTCACCAACTGCCACATCAGGCCATGAGGTCGAGAGTCCAAGCCCATCCAATCTGCAGACCAGCCATGCTAGAACCATGCACATCAAATCACAACCAGTATTCAATTAAGCCAGATCACACATGTCATCCATGTATTATCTTAGATCAAGAGTAAACAAGTTATAATAAACTCAATACAACTATAAACCAAAGAAAATATAGGTTTTACATTAGATTAGATTATTCAGAATAATGGAATATATGTAAAAAAAAATTATATGGGAATAATTATAACTGGTTTTCATTAAAAAAATTCTGAAACGTATATATATATTGAAAGCATTAAATTTAGTTAAACATATTAGTTTAAAAAGTAAATTTAAATAATTTATGACTTAAAATTAATTTTCGCATTATTTTTGTTCTTAATTGATTGCTAAGATATGCATGGATAATAATTATCCTAACAGTTCAATTATTTTATTTGAAAAGATATACTTTCATTTTAAACAAAACAAAGAAAAATTTATGCCAACTTGTTTATATATATTTAGTATAATATATTTATTTATTGAATCATAAACATTTATTGTACTGAGTTGAAAAAGTGTTAATATTATTATTTGTTTTTGGTGAAAAATAATTTTTTTGATTAATATTGAAAATATATGTAGATGGTTTTCATTATCTTCGGTTAATTTTTTTTTATTTAATGGGAATAAAGAAAACGAAGCATTTGACTTAATAAAAAAAAGATATAAAAATTGTTATTAAATTTTAAGTATAAAAAAATGTTCATTATCTAATGATGTGGATATTCATTTGTTTAATTTGAAACATTATTTGTATTATCGTTCTTGTGTTTTAATCCAGTCGTTGAATACTGGGTCAAATAATTCCATTTTGATTTGCTTTTGTATCATTATTCATACTTAATATCTAATATACATGCTATATATATATACCTGTACAAACAATGTAATATATAGGGTACTTTGAGCTGAGACTTTTACACGACCCTCAACTCTCTACACTATCTCATACCACTGATACACTTGACCACATATATATCTAAAAGATAAATAACCATCAATATACTACGTATTTCGCACTCGTCAGTTGGTTCTGATTATCATTTCTACATATATATAATTTGCTCAGATTTATATTAATATAGCCAATCTTCATACTTTAATGGACAGGCTTCAGTCCATTCCACCCTCCAACTCTTCAGCCATCTATCATGTTGAAAATCTGATGATGGAACGCTCAAAGTCCACATTGATGCCGACATTCTCGTCACACTCTGCTTACCAACACACATCACTTGCTTCTGAGTTTCAGATCAGCAATTCTAGTGTTTCTTTTCTGTTGCCTGATAATTCTTAACTAAAACATCAATTAAGTGTTTTCTTGAAGGCAAGGTGCATTAGTGTGAGAATAATCTTTTTTTAGATTTTTAAAATTATGACAAAAAACTAAAATTTGGCTCTTATGCCTAGGAGATTCAAGGCAGGGCATGCTCAGAATCTCTTGATTATAAACCTTGACTGGCATTTGATGAGAGCTCTTTATTTGCTGTTTATAACTGCAGATTTTTTGTTTATTTAACTATATATAAATAGCATTTTTAAAATACTTCTTCCTTTTTAAAAATATATATAAACTGAAATTTTAGATTTATATATATAAATTCCTGAAAGATAGATTTCTACATTTTATTAGTTAGGTTTTCCTATCTATGCAAAAATATCAAAAAGTTTAATTTAACATATTCTCAACTTAAGAAATTAAAAAGATAAACCTATACAAAATCTTTTAGGATCTAAAACAATTTGCATATTTCTTAATTTACAGAATTTTTACCTTTACTGTCTAGATAGACATTTTGTTTATTTTAGAATTAACATACTATATAATCAATACAATCACAATCGATATGTTAGCATCGATTTTTATCAATTGATTTTCATTGACAAAGTTTTTAATTACTTAAACTCTACTGACTTCTTTGTGATCCATTATTGGATGAGCTTAAACTTTAGCAATAGTATTAATAATAATTATTAAATTTTGGAACTTGTGTGTAAAGCTGTAACTATTGGTAATTACCGTAATTGTAATTATTATAATAAATATACACTATTATAAAATTTCATCTCTTCTTTATGCCTATCACATTAATATATTTGTGCATAATTTCATGTATTAATCTGAAATATTTTTCTTTTTTAATTTATATATATATAACATTTAATTTTCTTTTTGGTGCTTGTTCAGTATTCATGTATTAACTTTTTTAATTTTTGCATGCAATTTGATTATTCTTATATGCGATTTCGATCACAGTCTTTTATAACAAATTTTTGATATTGGATGTGTAATAGCATGTACTGAAGGCATCTTGTAAATGATCTCTTAGAACTATTAAATATTTCGTTACTTATTTTCAATTTAAATTATCTTCAGTTTTTTTTTCAAATATGACAATTGAATAATTGTGTCAAAATATTATCTGCAACATTTACCATTATTTTTATTGTATATATATAGTTTTTTAATCAACAGAAGTTTAGGATGATGGAACTATCAACGATTTGTCTTGTGTAATTTAGCACAGTAGTAGACTGTCAAACTTAGGAATGTAAAGTTCTGCAATCAATTTTAGTTCTGGCATTTCCAGTCCTTGAACTGCTTATGAATTTCTGAGCTTTAAAGCTATTCAGTTATTTTTTTAGTGATAATATAATTTTAATTTTTAATATAAAGCTAATATCGATTATATGATGATAATCGCTATTTTTTCATTTTGTTTCTGTCCCTTTGATTGATTATCAATATTTTCATCTCTTTTTGCAGTTTTGTTTTTACTTAATTGTTTATTAAATATAAATATGTTATTTACATATCAATCAGTGAAGCTTCCTTTAAATTAAAAATCCTTTATAGCTAAGCTCTTTCAGGGAAATATTTAAACCCATAACCATAGCTATTTAATTGATGATATTTTGTAAATAACGCTTTTTAAATCACGTGTAAATGTTTACTTG
The DNA here is from genome assembly GCA_028023455.1 of Epiperipatus broadwayi. NCBI lineage: Eukaryota > Metazoa > Onychophora > Udeonychophora > Euonychophora > Peripatidae > Epiperipatus > Epiperipatus broadwayi. Next base: position 4,284,923 of record JAQFVV010012485.1, on the reverse strand, counting down.
CCCGTAATCTAGGTTTAAATTCCGCCCAGACAAAACCTAAAATTATTTTTAAGGTTCTAGTCAGACTTAGAAACATAGCTGGCTCATGGTTAATCAAACTGACCATCTAACATTGTTCTGATAGAGAATCCAACAAAGTGGAAAACAATTGGGGATACAACAAAATGGAAAACAATTACAACTGTCAACATCCATTACTTGGCAAATGATCGATGTCTTCTTTACTCATCTTCAATCAGGACTGTCTAGAGGACTTTGCTATTTAAAGACTGTTTTACCTTGTTTACTTATTATAAATTTGTTTAAACGCTTAAGGCTGTAGCCCCAAGCACATGCGTATAAAATGCGATAGTAGGGACCTCTACAGGTCTTAAACCACAATAATTATCTTATTATTTACTTTTTTAATGTATATAACTTTGTAACTTATTCAATATTTTTTTCTTTTATAGATGTAAAGGTTTCTTTAAAAGAACGGTTCAAAACAAAAGGGTCTATACTTGTGTAGCAGATGGCAATTGTGAAATAACCAAATCTCAGAGGAATCGTTGTCAGTATTGTAGATTTCAAAAATGCCTTACGCAGGGGATGGTTTTGGCAGGTATGCATTTTGTTATTAACCCTTTACAAAAATAAATTTAATTTCTAAAACTTTATTGTAGATTTCAGATTTATGTGAATATGTATACATGTGCGTATATAATAAGAAATATATAAATAAATAAAAAACAAAAAATATATATATGCATATATTTATTCATATATGAGTAAGTATCTTTCAGTCTGTGTTTATTTTAATAAGCATAACTGAAATCTTTCTTTAAGGTAGGCTAATATCTCTTATCATTTTCTAATTCCGAATCTTTTTTATGTTTTTTTTTTTAATTATATTTTCCCATATTTCATATATCTTCAATCTAGATACAGTTTAGTTTATTTTATTCAGTTTTTATTATAATGATCTTTTTTTTTCTTCAATCTGTATTTGACAGTATTTCTATAAAATGATATTGGTAATAGCTTGTCAATGAGTCGTTAAACATCTTCAAAAATAAATTTGGTGCTAAATCATTTTGGAGAAATTGGTATGATACTCAGAAATCAACTTGATTGCATTTAGGAATAATTATTTGCTTTCTTTTTCTTTTTATTATATGAGTAGTTCTAGAAAAATTTTGCAAATAAAATAAAAATAAACAGCCAATCCTAAAGACTATGACCATTCTAACTCTAAAAAAAAAATAAGGAAAAAAAAATGAAGGAGGGATAGAGAGAAGAAAACAATTCTAGAAATGATATTTGAAATGACTATACAAAACAATCTGTGAAACACAAATACATTCACATATGAAAAATGCTAGTGCATTTTTCTGTTTTCTTGATATTTTGTAATATCATTTTTAAATTTTTTCAACAGAAAACTATTCTTTATAATAACTTCTTTCACATACACTTTAATGCAAAAAAATTTTCTTAATAAAACTTCTTTCTTTTCCTGATGGTTTCGACTGTCCAGCAGTCTTCATCAGAGCTTTTTCAAACTTCCTCTGCTTTTTTAAATAAAGAAGTTTTATTAAGAAAATTTTTTTGCATTAAAGTGTATATGAAAGAAGTTATTATAAGCAATATATATGAATATATGAAGAAATACAAAGAAAGTAAAAGAGAAGAAAACTATTCTTTCCAAAATACTTCAACACCATGTCTAAATGTAGCTCTCTAATATATTATATTCTCTGCTGTATCTTCCTAATGGAAACAATTGGCATTGCACTTATTTAGAATGTCTTTGATAATGTCATAGACTGGGTCCATCTCTTCTATGAAAATCATACTCAAGTTTACCATAAAATACTCTTTTTTGATAGTCTTCCATTGTTCATTTATTTTAAATGTCCAATAGTGGGCTCAGTAATATCACATTCAGCAAACTGATTTTATGATCTTGCTATTATATTATTTAAAATTTTACAGAGCTATGAAGTGTTCAAGCTTTACTTCCATACAATATCACTCTCTATATAGATAACTTAGTGGCAGTACTCAATCTATTAACTTATTAAAAGCAGCAGCAGCATATCAAAGTCTGTATTGTATCTTAGAATTTAAATCCCATTTTTCTATTTATAAAATTATCAAGATATTTAAACTGTTTTGCATTTTTAAGTTGATAACTATTCAACTTAAATATTTCTGAGTATTTTTCTTCCATCACAGGTTGATAAAAAAAACTTTATTTTTTTAAACATTTATTTATAAACCAAAATCTTTATATGTTGTATTCAAAACATTAAGTAACTGGAAAAAATAGTGTAACTATCAGCATATTATAAATCCAGAATCCCAGAAGATGAAGTTTTTGTTTTTGCTTTTAATCAATTCAAATTAAAAATTTCATCATCACATCTGTATGACATCTTGATCCTTATTTCTATTAAGACATCTATAAACAGTTCCTGAGACAACTATCATAAAAATTTAAAACAATGTTGGAGCAAATACACATCTTTGTTAACATCTGTCAAATGCCGCAGATCTCTAGTAATAACATCTTATTCCATCATATAAAAACTATATAATATGATGGCAACCAAATGCCTTGACCAAATTTATAAGAGGAATATATAAATCACTTTTTTGTTCGTGACACTTGTTATATATTTTCCTGATAACAGAAGTTGTGTCTATTGTGCATTTTTATTCTCTAAAATCACACTGTATCTCTAGTAGCCATTTATGACTAAAAGCATTCTCTTCATTAAAATTATTGAAAGTATCTTTGCCATAGTAAATAATAATGATATTCAGATAATTATTGCACACCTTCATGGGTCCTAAAAAATGTCAATGTTTTGAATCTTAACATATCACTACCATATTTTCATTTCATTAGGACGTGCTATTTTCCCATTTTTAAGATTACAAAGAGCTGTTTTAACTTCACTAAGCTGGATATTTTTGTCCAAATCAATATATATATAGAGAGAGATTTTATCTCTGTCTATTTAAGAAAAAATAGTGAAATGGATAGAAGGGCTTTGGTATAGATTATGGGATTAATTTACAAGATCTGTCTTTTTATTTTATGTATTTTTATGCTTAAGGAATCTTTAAATATATGAATGTTTTGTATATGCAATATTCTTCCTATATCTACTGTTTCATTTATTTACAATTTTAAAAAATTAATAAAAAAATAAATTTTAGTCTTTTATATTTTATTTGTTCACAGTCTATATATACTATGCATATACTCCTGTACATGTATATTATACATGTTTTCAATATATATAAATATGTCATAGTTTGTAAATATTGTTATCAATAAATTTGAGTATTTCCAATTTAGCATTATTTATGATTAGTTTTCAAAACTATATAAATATACATGTATGTTAAAAATATTGTAATTTGAAATCAAATATCATAAATGAAGAAAAAATAACTTCTATAAAATTATTCAAGCTTTTATTTTTCACCGAAATAGTATTAAAATTTGTATACTTTATCAGGAAAATATTTGCATTTGCAATGACCATCAAACTTAAGTATGTCAATGAATATCAGTTTAAATTATATTTTATTTTGTTTAAAATCATGTAGCACTTTATAGTGAGATTTATTTGAGTTTCTGATGCTTAATTAATTTACTTATGTAAACATTCTTTATTTTAGATAGCTTTTTGTAACATTTAGTTTTTTGTTAAAATCCATGTTTGAAAAATCATAGTTAATAATAAAGTAGTCATCAATATTTTAGATACTAATTTTAAGTCAATTTAAAAGTTGTTAATATGTTTGCTGAAACTGAAATCTGACCTACTAAATTTTTGGCAAATGTTAACGAAAATTTGTTTATTTAGAACATTGGAAATTAATGTTGCAGAAAGTTTATTCATGTCAATAACCTCAAAGGTGTGTATGTTACATATATATGTCTAGGTATTAAATTCACTTTTATTTTAATACTTAGATTATAACAAAATATATTTTAGTATATATTTACTGGAAATCAAGTTTCTTGGTTTCAAAAAGTCTGCAGGCAGTATAATCTTCAACAATTATTATATTATTTACAAATACTATGTGTGCCCATATTCATGAGTAATTTTTCTATTGAAATGGATGAAATTTCAGTTATGTTTAATGGCTTTAAAAAAAAGAAATTCTCATTTATACTTCTCTAAATCATGAAGTGTGATGAAATTGTCATGGTTTGGAATCCATGTCATACTATTCCCTTTATCCAATCATTGTTGTTTACACGTGTATTTTAGCTGGACTATTTTATCATTTCAAGTATACAGATTTATTCTATGATATCATATTGTTTCCAAATAACTATCATCTTCCTTGATGATTATGTTTGTTATCATATAACTTTTACCCAATTAAATACTGGTTTAAGAAACAAATGGTATTACACCTCCAATTCCTTCAGAATATTTTTAATCACTGATGTAAACATGGTTAATAAAAGTAAATAATTAAGTGATTAGTCATCACAAGATCATGTGATGTTTCAGAATGAGAAGTGACTAGTTGTGTTGTAATTTTGGGCGTCTTTAGCTTTCAAATCTGTCATTTTACTATTACTCTAAACCATCTATTGCATTAAATGTTTTTAAAGTTTTACAATGAGTGAGAGATTAGTGTTTGTTGCCAATTACAAGAGTAATTCAAGGATAAAAACTTTACACATGTGTCTATTAGAGTGTTTATATAATTTGAGGCTTTTTTAAGGAGCAATATTTTCTAGATATTTTTCAGTTTTATAATTTATGAAGAATATGAGTGCTTAACTCATAGTTGTGCTCTCTATTAGTAAATGTATCATTCTGTGCTCTTATTATTTTGTCCAACTCTTTATATGCAAAGTTAATACTCAGATAAATTGCAGAAATTAAATTGATTGCCTGGATGACTCATTCTCAGAATTTACATTTAGATAGATATTGGGATTATTTTTAATAAATTTCAATTCAGAAGTTGCCATTTTTAATTTATGCAAAAAATTAATTTGATTTAAGCAAATTTTGCAAATAGTATTGATATGTGTTAATGTCACAACTAACTGCAAATCATATGCAAGGCCATATACGCTCCCCCCCCCCTTAAAAAAACCCAGAAATTAAAAAAATATATAAGCAAATTTAATGTTTATAATTATTAATTTTTGTTTGATTATTAAAAATAAATACCCTTGGATAATTCATTATTACTTTAATGCTATGTTTTCATCTGGCTGATATATTGAGTTCACTTTAAATTTCTATCATTGGAAATAATAAGGATACGTTTATAAAAATCAAAAGCTTAAAGAATAAGTGGATCCATTCTATTCATGATCCTTTGACAATAGAATATTATTTATTTATAACCTAAGGATAGAATGGTTTGCTTCACTAATTATGTATATGTTATTAAGGTAATGGCATATACATGTGAGAATGAAATGATTTTTAAGTACTTATGCCTTGAATTTAACTAAATGTCTATTTTTCAGAATACTATAATTTATCTGTTGGCTGAGATTATATATTAGATCTATTTATATGTGATATGGCCAAAAGTCTGAATATATTTGTAAACTTGTCTTACGCTTTTTAAGTTTCATCTAAATAATTTTGCACAACAATAAAAAAAATAAGGCTATTATTCTGTTGAAACCACATTTTAGATAATTCTACTAGTCTAACAGGTATGTGAAGATCTTTGTTTTAAAAATATGAGCCCAATCTCTAGGCATTCACCTATTGTTAGTGTAGAATTCATACTAGTGCTAAAAAAGAATGATTAATTTATGTTGAATATATATATAAACAAAAAATTATCTGTGTCTTCAGACCTTTGATCCACATTATTATGTATACTTTTTATTCTCATTAAGTATTACATAATTATAGCATCCTATTGCTTAGTTCCATATTTTGAGTGAAGAATTTAATATCTGTGCATTTTACGCATTATATAAAAACATGATGCCCTAAGTGGTTTAGTGTAGTAACAAAGGGTCCCACTCTAAAATGTAAGAGCCTCAGATCTATTCTGGCACTTCCAGCGCTCAAACTTTTTATGAATTTTCAAGCAATAAAGTCATCCAATTATCTAACTTATGCAAACATATTAACTTGTAATATGTATTATAATTACTCAAAAAAAAAAAAACTATAGTGAAAGTAAATGTGTCAAATTTATTAAGCACAAACAGATAATATTGTAATAACGTGAAAGCTAAAACCTTCAACAGATACACCTTAAACATGCTTACGTGACAGCCAATCAGATGGAATAATGACATCACATGGAACTCTCAATTCTCAAACACAAGTCAGAACTATCAGAAAAAGATGGGACCCATCTTCATCTATGCCTCAATTTATATATAAATAAGCCAGACTCAAGCATTTTGAACTAAGAGTGAATTAAATGAAGTTCCATGTGATGTCATTATTCCATCTGATTGGCTGTCATGTAAGCATGGTTAAGGCATATCTGTTGAAGGTTTTAGCTTTCACGTTATTATAGTGAAAGTAAGAAATATAATTAGTTTCATCTAAGGACATAATATAAAAATTTAATATTAATTTTATGATGAAAAGCTTTTTGTTCATTGTTAATGCAATAAAGAATTTTTTTTTTAATGATAATAAAAATATTTATTTTCTCTATAAGTTCTAATTATATTCTCTTTCCTTCAAAACAATAATGGCATTATTATCCATAGGCCTAATTTTTCTAATTAATGTTATTGCTGTTTTTTGTTTTATGTAGTTTTAAAATCATAGAAAAGTAAAATGTATGGCAAATCGAAATTTAGTTCCGTTGAGGGGGAGAAAGTCTAGGTGAATATATATATTTTTTGTATTATCAGTACCAAAAGACTTTGCAGGATTTAGAGCAGAAACGACAGTAGTGAATTCGAGTTAGTGATTCTTTGATTGATACCCAGCTTAAGACAATAAAAAAAAATCATTATAATAGTAATCTTACTTTGACCAGTTTAATGAACCTTGCATTCATTCTATTATTTTGAAACTTGAATATCACGTGACTTATAAAGCACCTGGCCATTTGATTATTATTTAATGCTAAAATAATATATTTTTTTAATTACTTACGATTAATATTTTAAAAATTATATATATATATTTTCGGTTCTAAAATTTATTTTAAATTGAAAGTTGATCAGAAATTTCCAAACTTGGATGGAGTATATAATAATTTCTAATTGTGCATAAAATCTTTTAAAAATGAGAGGTCATCGCAGCCGCCTTGCAAGCAAATAGTTGGTTGCAGACGGTTGTGGGTTCGCCTCCCGGCCGATGCTATGACTTATGAAAAAAAAATTGTATTTTTCTTATAACACTCTATTAAATAATTTTATAAAACAGGTGTGTGATCTTATTTTTCATAGTTTATCACTATAAAACTAACTATAATAGTTAATATGATTATTTTCCAAAGCAAATTATTGGTGTAAAGCTGGATATAGAATGCATTAGATTGATGGTCTAATAGAATAGTGGCCGATTGACAGATTTGGAGATATCTAAATAAGCAAATAATTTATAGATAATAAATAATATTTGAATACAAGTATAATTTATATATTGGAGTTTAGATGTAATTATAGAAAAATTGAACACAGATTTTCGAGCTCCCTTCAACTATCCACTCTATCTCATACAACTGACACACATGATCACTCTCATGTAAAAAAGCTAAATGATCTCCAATATACATATTTTATGCAGAACTAGCACTCATCAATTAGTCTAG